>VSMD01034046.1:0-92002 GCA_008750895.1 Mirza zaza
TTAATAAAATGTGGTATATGTATACCATGGAGTACTATTCAGCTCTAAGAAACAACGGTGATATAGCACATCTTATATTTTCCTGGTTAGAGCTGGAACCCATACTACTAAGTGAAGTATCCCAAGAATGGAAAAACAAGCACCACATATATTCACCAGCAAACTGGTATTAACTGAGCAGCACCTAAGTGGACACATAGGTACTACAGTAATAGGGTATTGGGCAGGGTGGAGGGGGGAGGGGGGCGGGTATATACATACATTATGAGTGAGATGTGCACCATCTGGGGGATGGTCATACTGGAAACTCAGACTTGTGGGGGGAGGGGGGGAAAGGGCATTTATTGAAACCTTAAAATTTGTACCCCCATAATATGCTGAAATAAAAAAAAAAAAAAAGAAATTTGTTTCTCACAGTTATGGAGACCGGGAAGTCTAATATCCTGGTGTAGGCATCTGGTGAGGGCCTTCTTGCTGCAACATCCCATGGAAAAGGTGGAAGAGAAAGAGAGCCCAAGATAATAAGAGGAAGGAGGCCAAACTCATCCTTTCATCAGGACCTCATGCCTGCAATAACTAACTCACTGACATAACAACATGAATCCACTCATTAGGATAGATCCCTTGTGCCTTATTCAAGTCAAGACCAATATTTTCATAATAGACCTCTCACATCAGAATTATTTGGGAATCTCTGTTAAAATTCAGATTCCTGGGCCATACACCATCTCTCTATGTGAAGATAGCTCGGTGTGAGGTCTGTAGAAATTTACAATTTAATGGATTCTCAAGATGATTACTAAAGATCTTAAGTTTGAGTCTCATTGTTCCAGAGTCTCACACTCTTCAGGCCAACTGTCCTGACTATCTTTGTTTCAATTTTTCTCTCCTCTATCTGTTATACCATCTCATTAATTTGAACAGTCTACTTTTATTTCCCCTGAGCCAAATATACCCAATGGATTGAAACAAGCAGCTGAGGAGGTAAAACAACAACCTAAAAGGATTAATATTAACACCAAGAAAAACCCTATGTTGTGCAATAGGACATGCTCCTCCCCTGTTCTTCTTCCCTCTTTTACTCTGTTTTTTTCTTAATTATTTTTTCCAGCATATTATGGGGGTACAAATATTAAGGTTGTGTATATTTTCCTTCCCCCCTCTCCCTTCTTGAGTCAGAGCTTCAAGCGTGTCCATCCCCCAGTTGGTGCACATCACACTCATTATGTATATACCCATTCACCCATTCCCTCCCCCCCACCTGCCTGACACCCGATAGATGTTATTACTATATGTCCACTTATGTGTTGATCAGTTAATACCAATTTGGTGGTGAGTACATGTGGTGCTTATTTTTCTATTCTTGGGATACTTCACTTAATAGAATGGGTTCCAGCTCTATCCAGGAATATACAACAGGTGCTATATCACCATTGTTTCTTATAGCTGAATAGTACTCCATGGTATACATATACCACATTGTATTAATTCATTCATGTATTGATGGGCACTTCGGTTGTTTCCACATCTTTGCAATTTTAAAGGGAAAAGGGTCACTCCTGTTGGAGGTCAGACCAATATGGATCACTTAGAGATTACACTGAAGCCTAGGAACTAACAAATGCTTGTCTTTGGGGTGCAATTAGGGTCTATTTATTTTATTTTGTAAAGCATCCCTATGTGAAAACATCATATATACTTCCTCAGATTCCCACAGGACCATTAGTCTCCACTACTTACTTTGCCTTAACTTGTACCAGTGCTAACCTACCTTACTTAGGCTTCATGGTACCTCATCTGGAGCCAATCCACCAATTGCCTGTAAAAGCCAGCGCCTCACGTTGGGGTGCTACTGCACTGTCAGACCCACTAAATATGCGCCTTGAGTTCTTGGCTCTTTCTGTCACTTGTATGCATAACTTGTTGCAGAGTGTGAATTAACTCCTCAGCTGCCTATATAGGACGACTCAACCTGGAAGTATATGTGTTAATCCTCAGAGGGTGAATATTGACCAATAGGAAAGAGATAAAAGCAGAGCATCATGTAGTTAAATGTCTTTCTTCCTGCCATGGGCTGCTCTGAGGATTGCTCTACTGCCTATCTGGAGATTTCCTGTATGGTTGAGAGGATGTACCTGCTCAACATTCTACTGTCTTTTCCAGAAGAGTAACACATTATCTTGAGTTGTTTCCCATCCTTTTCTACCTCGCTTACCATTTTATCTACTGTCACTGCATTTGGATTGAATCTCTCAAAAAAAGCTTTGGCACTTAATCTTGTTATAAGGACTTCAGGCTCTATTTTCTTTAATTTCAAAATATTAAGGGGATACAAATGTTTTAGGTTACATGGATAGTTTTTGTAATGTTTGAGTCCTGACTATAGGTGTGGCTGTCCCCCAAATAGTGTTAGAAAACAGGCTCTATTTTCTAAAGAACACAGGTTAAGAAAAATAGAAAGGAAAATTTTTAGTTAACTAATGTCTTTATCTCCAAAACCTTACATTGCCCGTGTCTTAGTTATTTTTAATATGTATTAAGACAGAATCAGACGAGTATGGTGGCTCCCTCAGTTGCATGTTCTTTGTCATTTGGTTGTGTGCCTCACCATGGCTCTAATCCTTATTGATCAAAGTAAAGTTTATTTGTCCGAGTCCTTCAGTGCTCATAAAAAAATTCTCAGAAAAATACTGTTTCCAAAGCTCAGGATTTGTAGCAATATATACTGTTTTAATATATTCCCCCCACTTTGATCTTAAATTTAATTGTTTCTAGAAATATTATTTCATATAGTGATTATTTTCTAGTTTTATCGTACATGCTGTCAAATGCTCCATTTATCTATTTTCCCCTCTTTGGGGGGCGGTGGCAGTAGTGGATTCAGTAAGTAGTTAAGTAGAGCTAAAAAGAGTTAAGTAAATGTGTCTTTAGTCCCCCAACTTTCACCAGAGGTATATTTGCAAATGTTGACTACACACACTCCCTTAAAACACTTTATTTCCTTGTGTGCATGATACTTCTGTACTCATGTTTGCTTTTTTTTTTTTTTTTTTTTTCTATATTACTGAATACTTTAATTTCCCTTTATGGCCTTTATCTTCTCAAATCATTCCTTAAATGTTTGGGCTCTGATATGATTTAAATGTTTTATACCCCCAAAATTCATATGTTGAAACCTAATGTTCAATGCAGTAGTGGGAAAAATTGATGTCTTTGTGAGGTGATTAGGTTATGAGAGCAGAACCCTCATAAATGGGATTGGTGCCCTTATAAAAGAAGTCAGAGGGAGCTTGTATGTCCTTTCTACCATGTGAGGACACTGTAATAAGGTGTCATCTATGAACCACAGAACCCTCAGCAGGAAGTCAATCTACTGGTGCTATTATCTTGGACTTTCCAGCCTCCGAAACTGTAAGCAATAAATTTCTGTTAATTATAAATTACTCAGTCTGGAATATTTTGTTATAGCAGCCCAAATATACAGCCTCCTAAGGCTATGTTTAGGTTTCATTATCTTTTCACTCCATATAGTCTACCTGAATGATCTCATTCACTGAAATGGCTTCAAATACTAGCTAGCACCATATTTTTGAATCTCAAAAATTGTACCTTTAGCCCAGACTTATCTTCTGAAACTTATACTCATATCTAACTGCCTGCTTACATATATCAAACTTGTCTAAAAGAAAATGCTTGATTTTCTCCCCAAACCTGCTCATCTGCCAGTCTTTCACATATAAGTTAATGCACCAACAATCCACCTATTAATCAGGCCAACAACCTAAGGTTCATTTTTGATTTTTCTCTTTTCTTCATGAACTACATCCAATCTATTAGAAATGATGCCAATCTGTCTCCAAATAGATCCTTCTTCCTTCAGTTTGGTCCTTCTGCAACCCATACTCACATCAACCAGAGTGCTCTTTTGGAAACACATTCCATATTATATCATTCCCCTTTTTTAACCTCCTATAATGACCCCTGCTCAATTACCCTTGCGTTACAGTTTCATATTTCTTAAAACAACTTATAAGGCTTATCATTATGTAGCTTCTGATTACTTACAAATATTTGCCCCTACCTTTGGCTCCCTTCACATTTTATACTCAAGGAAAACATTTAATTTCTCAAATGTGCCATGGCCCTTCTTGTTCTTCCTGGAGGATTTCCCCCTCATATTCTCATTTCGTGTGGCTCACTCTGAATTATACTTCAAGTGTTAGTATTATCCCTTAAGTCAGGAAGTCATTCCTGTCTGTTATCCCCCAAGTCACATTAGGTGTCCCTCCAATATACTATAATTAGCACCCTAATTATAGAGCTAAAATGTTTTGTTTATATATCTAAGTCTCTTATTAGACTATGAGCTCTGTTATGGCAGCTAATAAGTCATTCTTATTTATTTCTGTCCAGCACATCAACACTTTACCAAATAATGGATGGGGTAAATGATTTTCATATCAGATTCTCCAGAGTTCTAAAATCTCCTCACAGGTAACTTGAAGGCTGAAGTAGGGTAGGAGAACGTACAAAGGAGGACAGAGGGTAATAGAAGGAGGAGCTCTGGGGCCTCAGCTCCACTTCAAATAGAGAAGCTATACTTTTTACCTATATTGTGTAAGAAGCTTTAGCTTCTGATTTTGTTTGAGAAAAGACTGTGCTGAGGAAAAAAAAAAAACTTGATAAACAACTGAGGTTCATGATATTTATGATGCCTACAGTTCTGAATTCTGTAATTTTGTACAATTTCTATGAATGAAATGGCTAGAATAATACAAGCTGAAAGTATTAGACTCTATTCTACATATGTAGAGTATTTAAAGAGATTTACCTCAGACATGGAACATTTTTAGGCATTCAACAGATCATTAACATTACTGTAAGCAATTTCTAGAACACATTTTTTCCAAGAATGCATAACCTACTGCCTAGAAACAAATAACTATGTTGCTCTCTCAGAGCCAGAGTTCTACTTTACTGCAACTGCTCTTCAAACTCATGATATTTCATTCCATTTTAGTTAGTAACTCAAATAAAACTATAAAATGTATAAGCTTTTCTCTTGACTATGGTAGTTTCTGGATTTAGGAAATAAGACTGAAGATAAAAGAAAATATTCAGAAACACAGTTGCACAGCTAATTAAACCAATTGCCTTGGTGGTGAATGAGCATACCAAGAAAGGATCACAAAACTAAAATTAGACATTTTAAAAGTCAGATAAATAGATATTATAACATTTTTTCTTAAAATTTATTAAAGTTCTTTGTACTGTTCTCTCTCTCTCTCTCTCTCTCTCTCTCTCCATTTTGTAATATTTTTGCTTTAGTTGTGAATTACAAAGTATAGCATGCAAGAAGTGGCAGAGGTCTTGGAGATATTATAGCATAATTTTTCTGTTCATCAGATGTGGAAAGAAACCCAGGTATGGGAAACAACTCATCTCAGATCACTCAAGCAATCAAAATAGTCCTGGAAGTCAGGACTTTAATTAGATGTTTTTAATAATAATTTTTCATTTAATTCATACTTTTAACAAATATTCAAATTTAAGACAGAACAATAGTCCCCATGTGCAGCACAGTGGAAGGAATATAGATTTTAGAGGAAGGCAGATTTGGGTTTGTATTACAGTTATACCTCTTTCTAATTACTTATAAACTTTGGACCTCAGTTTCATCCCCTGAAAAACTAGCATGGAAATATCAGTTGTGATAGATTACATTTTTCCAATATGGCCACAACAATATGTTCCATTCTGCATGCTCTTCTCTGATGTGATCTTGACACTCTTACCATCAATAGGTGGATCTTTTTCCTGTTGCCTCCAATCTGGTTGAACTTTAGATTGCTTTGATCATTAGAGGACAGCAGAGTGGCATTATGTGGATTCCAAAGCTAGAAAAGAAAAGATCTTAGATACAAGTTTTTTTTCTAATTCTCTCTTGTGTGAGGTAAAGTCATAAAATGTAACCAAAATGTCTGTACCCTCATAATATTCTGAACTAAAAATAAGTTTAAGAAAAGAAAAGGCCCTGGAGTTTCTACCAGGCTTTCTTGGAATATTTACGAGGAGGTAAACAGAGAACATATATGAAGTCTAACTGCTCTATGATTACTGTATTGATTTGTTAGACAGACCCAGATGAGATCCCAGCCTAAACTCAGCATCTAAATCAACTATATGAGTGAACCATTTTGGTTTTCCAGTCCAGTTTAACCTTCAAATGAATGAAGCCCTAGCTGACATTTTGCTGTAGGGCATATGAAACCCAAGAATTGGACAGGTGAGCCCTTTCTGAAATCCTCAACAACAGATATAGTAACCCTGATACATATTTTATAAGGACTAAAAGGTATGATGTATGTAATGTACATAGTAGAGTGCTCAACAACCACCACCACAACAAAAATAAATAAAAAAAAAACTTACTTATTACTGAATTACATTAAAATAAAAAAAAACCTGGTTTTTGTAGTAAGGCAATGATAATTTCTTATTATATGCAATTTAAATTTAGTAAAATCTCAGGATACAAAATCAATACACAGAAATCAGAGGCATTCATATACGCCAACAACAATCAAATTGAGAACCAAATCAAAGACTCAATTCCCTTCACAATAGCAACAAAGAAATTAAAGTACCTAGGAATATACTTGACCAAGGAAGTAAAAGACCTCTACAGGGAGAACTCTGAAACACTGAGGAAGGAAATAGCAGAGGATGTAAACAGATGGAAATCCATACCATGCTCTTGGGTCGGCAGACTCAACATCATTAAAATGTCTATACTACCCAAACTGATCTACAGATTCAATGCAATATCTATTAAAATCCCATCAGCATTCTTCACAGATGTAGAAAAAATAATTTTACGTTTCCTATGGAACCAAAGA
This sequence comes from Mirza zaza, assembly GCA_008750895.1. Lineage (NCBI taxonomy): Eukaryota > Metazoa > Chordata > Mammalia > Primates > Cheirogaleidae > Mirza > Mirza zaza. Next base: position 6,900 of record VSMD01034046.1, read on the forward strand.
AGACCCCAAATATCAAAAGCAATTCTAGGCAACAAAAACAAAATGGGAGGTATTAATATGCCAGATATCAAACTATACTACAAAGATGTAGTCATTAAATCAATCTGGTATTGGCACAAAAATAGAAATATTGACCAGTGGAACAGATCTGAGAATCCTGATATAAATGCATCCTCATATAGCCATCTAATCTTTGACAAAGCAGACAAAAATATACGCTGGGGAAAAGAATCCCTGTTCAATAAATGGTGCTGGGAAAACTGGATAGCCACCTGTAGAAGGCTAAAACAGGACCCCCACCTTTCACCTCTCACAAAAATCAACTCACGCTGGATAACAGACTTAAACCTGAGGTATGAAGCTATTAGAATTCTAGAGGAAAGTGTTGGAAACACTCTCCTAGACATCAGCCTAGGCAAAGAGTTTATGAAGAAGTCCCCAAAGGCAATCACAGCAGCAACAAAAATAAATAAATGGGACATGATCAAACTAAAAAGCTTCTTCACAGCCAAAGAAATAGTCATGAAAGTAAACATACAACCTACAGAATGGGAGAAAAATTTTGCATCCTACGCATCCGATAAGGGGCTGATAACTAGAATATACTTAGAACTCATGAAAATCAGCAAGAAAATATCAAATAACCCTATCAAAAAGTGGGCAAAGGACTTGAACAGAAACTTTTCTAAAGAAGACAGAAGAATGGCCAACAAACATATGAAAAAATGCTCAACATCTCTAATCATCAGGGAAATGCAAATCAAAACCACAATGAGATATCACTTAACTCCAGTGAGAATGGCCTTTATCAAAAAGTCTGCAAACAATAAATGCTGGCGTGGATGCTGACAGAGAGGATCACCCCTGCACTGCTGTTGGGACTGCAATCTAGTTCAACCTCTGTGGAAAGCAATATGGAGATACCTTAAAGCGATCCAAGTGAATCTACCATTTGATCCAGCAATCCCATTGCTGGGCATCTACCCAAAAGATCCAATGACACTCTACAAAAAAGACACCTGCACTCGAGTGTTTAAAGCAGCACAATTCGTAATTGCAAGGCTGTGGAAACAGCCCAAGTGCCCATCAATCCAAGAATGGATTAATAAAATGTGGTATATGTATACCATGGAGTACTATTCAGCTCTAAGAAACAACGGTGATATAGAGCATCTTATATTTTCCTGGTTAGAGCTGGAACCCATACTACTAAGTGAAGATTTCCAAGAATGGAAAAACAAGCACCACATATACTCTCCAGAAAATTGGTATTAACTGAGCAGCACCTAAGTGGACACATAGGTACAACAGTAATAGGATAATAGGCAGGTGGGAGGGGGGAAGGGGGCGGGTATACACATATATAAAGAGTGAGATGTGCACCATGTGGGGGATGGTCATGCTGGAGACTCAGACTTGTGGGTGGAGGGGGGGAATGGGCATTTAATGAAACCTTAAAATCTGTACCCCCATAATATTCTGAAAAAAAAGAAAAACATATAACCTTTATGGGTGGCAAAAATGACCAATGCACATCCCTGTTGACCAGCATTCTCTATCTGGGAATTTATACTAATCACTTTTGGACAAAATGAAGTATGTATGAAGCTATCCATTGTGGCATTGTGTGAAAGAATAGAAGACTGAGAACCACCTAAATGTCCATCAAAATAAATTGATGGCTAAATAAACTCTGGTACATTGAGACAATGGAATACTGGGCAGCTCTAAAAAAAAAAAAAAAAAACAAACAAACAAACAAAAAAAAAACTACGGAAGCTTTTTATGGATGTATTGATGTGGGAATGAGCTCCAAGATACGCTATAAAGTGGAAAAGAAATAATGTGCAGAATGGCATGTGCAAAACTGCGTGCTATCCTTTCTATAGAATGGAAAAGAAAGCAATGTACGTGACTGTGAGAGCTGATACATATTGTTGAACCTCAGCACGGTCCTGCGAGGTGGGGACTGTGATTATGTCTCATTCTGCAGATCATTTCTAAACCACCTGAGGCTGTGCCCTGGAGCAATGAGTGTCCGTGCATACTGACCTTGCTGCTAGGCCAATGGCCTTTGATCTTGTCAACGTCAAGAGAAGAGAAGGCTCCCCTTGGAGAATTTTTTGTCTCGCTGAGAAGTACCCTACACTTCCTCATTTCTGATTTCAAAGAAGAGGTACACTTTCCCTCCAAGGAAAGGGGAACCGATTCCCAGCGCTGTCAGAACAGCGGCCACCGAGCTTTGCTAAAGCGCTTGCCTGCTGCCCAGAGGGGCTGACAGGCCCTCGCCCCAGATCCAGCCTGTCGGGATGGGAGAAAGTGCTTTCCTTCATCTTACCTGGTCCCAGCCAGTGCTTCTCAACGGTGATCACACTGCACTATCACTCAGAGGAGTTAAAAATCCTGTTACCCAGCTAGCAGCCAAGATCAAGTTAATCTAATCAATGGTGGGGAGGGCATGAGGATGTTTGAAAGCTCCCCAGGAGATTCTAGGGTACAGCCAGGCCTGGCGACCTCAGGTCCAAGTGTGCGGTTCCTATAAATGTCTCTGTTCACAGCTTGAACCTAGTTCTTGTAAAAGCTGAGCAGATGTTCTTGATACTATAGTGCAGTCAACGCTTGAAGAACATGAGGGTTAGGGGCACTGACCCCTGAGCAGTGTATAAGTTTTGATTCCTCAAAAAACTTAACTACCCGTAGCCTACTGTTGACCCGTAGCCTTACGGATAACAAACATATTAACACCTATTTGTATGTTAATGTTATATGTTATAGATTAACACCTATTTTGTATGTTTTTTTTTGTTTGTTTGTTTGTTTGTTTTTTTTTTTTTTTTTTGAGACAGAGTCTCACTTTATTGCCCAGGCTAGAGTGAGTGCCGTGGCATCAGCCTAGCTCACAGCAACCTCAAACTCCTGGGCTCAAGCAATCCTGCTGCCTCAGCCTCCCAAGTAGCTGGGACTACAGGCATGTGCCACCATGCCCGGCTAATTTTTTTTTCTATATATATTTTAGTTGGCCAATTAATTTCTTTCTGTTTATAGTAGAGATGGGGTCTCGCTCTTGCTCAGGCTGGTCTCGAACTCCTGAGCTCAAACGATCCGCCCACCTCGGCCTCCCAAAGAGCTAGGATTACAGGCTTGAGCCACCGCGCCCGGCCTTATTTTGTATGTTATATGTGTTATATACTGTGTTCTTACAATAAAGTAAGCTAGAGAAAAGAAAAAAATATGTATATAGGATGAGAAATAACTACTCCCTAAATAATGACAAAAATATTTATGATGTAATGAATAAAGTAGGGTGTGTGTTAGGAAAAGATGCTCACTAAACAAAAATGAAAATCATTTCAAATGCAATAATATGCCTATTTGCCTGCATATCACAGGACTTAGAATAGTCATTCTTTTCTCTAAATAATGTAGTGAAAACTGCCAAATGTCGGAATACATCAGCACTACTTGGTACTAAATCAATGTCCATGCAGAGTAATTTCCAATTTACTAGTCCTCTCTGGAGAAGCTACTTGTTCTCATACTTCTCATTACTGAACATATTATGTATAAGCAAAATTTTCATTTATTGCTTCGGGTAGAAGGAAGGCAATTTACATTCACGGAGTGCAAAGTACGCACTAGAAATAACTCTGATATTTCATACATTAATATCATTTAATTCTCCTAGTACAATATTGTGAAGCAAGAGGAAGCATGTATATAAGTGTTTACTGGTAGTACAACTAAGCAATATTTTTTATTCATGGATCCATAAAATATTAGTCTTGGAAGAAACCGTAACAGATTTAGTCCAGTGGTTTTTAACCTGGTTATGGGCTCAATACTGTTAATATGGGAAATGTATTACAATAAATAATATGTCTTATTATAACCAAAAGTTCTAAGGAGAGTAGAATTGTGGTAGAAGTATGTGTAGTTTGAAAAAAAAAATCATCCAGGATTTTCTGATCTGCCCCTTTGAATGCATGCTGCTCCCCTTCACCCCCCTTTACCTGCCACCCTCATTTGAGAATCATGAAGTCGTTGAATTCTCTTTCTTTACAAATCAAGCAGTTGGGACATTAAACCAAGAGGAAGAGATTTGGCCAAAGAAAACATTGAAATATAATGTCTGAAGCAGGTTTAAAATCCTTTTCATCTCTATGTTCTTTCTCTTAGGACACAAAATGTGCACTGATTAATGTCAGGATTTTCAGAAATGCTGGATTTGAGAATTGATCAGGCCATCCTTATATAAGCAGAACTCATTTTTTTTTCAGTATAGAAATTGTGTGAGTGCAAGGGTCCCATGGTCATCATATATTAGTCAATGTCCCATTTGCAAGATAAATCCCAGAACACTGGTGCTGGATCATCATCTGTAACTCCAGGCAAATGAGAGAAATGCTATGCATATTGATTACTCTCTCTACAAAATTGAAGTTGATGGGGAATTTAAGATGGTGATAACTACTATAGGAACTAAAATTATAGCCTGAATTGCTATCTTAACATGAATTAAAGTATTCTGTCACTTGTAAAAATCATTTAATTGGGGTGTGAACTCCCATAAAAATGCATTCTGTTTTTGCTCATTTTGTTGATTGATTTTTGGCATGAATGGAAGTGTGGAAAGATACACTTTATTTGATTCCCTAGCTTTTATTTGTATTATTTTATTAATTTATTTAAGCAGAACATTCAATATATTTTTAATGAAGCCAGAATTGAAGGTCAGCTCCTCCTAGTGACTTATTTCACCTATACAAATTGTTATTATTAAACTAAATCATTGGAAAACAAATCATTTGATTTTCAGTGTTGAAGGTGAATGCTGAAGTTTAGTGGTTATTAAGTATCCTGGCATTCAAATTCAGCATAGATTCAGCTTTTGCTAGAAAGAAACAGATTTGCTTCTGAGTCAAATGAGCTACACCATCACAACCTAATTAAGTTCTTCATCCAAAGCAATTAAAAAGAATTATTAAACACATTCATCCTAGTGCTCCCAGCCTACAATCAGACTATCAGAAACTCACTGAAGAAAACACACTATTCATTTATTCAGGGACAGGATATGTTTGATTTTCTTATGATTTTTACTCATTGATTAGTTTTTATGTCATAACAGTCTTTATTAATATCACTTAATAACTCTTAAGCTTAATCCTTATCCATTTCAATATACTATTCATTCTAAGCATTAAGTCCTGGCTTCTTTTCTCATACCATCCATTTCATCCAGAGTGATAATATACATCTTCTCCAGCAAATAAAAACTCCTTCTTCCTTTATAATTCTAACTAAGATTATTTGGACCATGACATTTTCTTACATATGACTATCCACGTCTTACCTCTATAACCATCTTTTAGCATCCTTACTTATGGAAAAAGTGTTCAAAAGCAAAAGTGATTTTGTAGTTATTTATCTGTTAATCATAATTTACAAGTTTGCAAAGACAATACTTTCAACTTAAAATTAGAGTCCGAGATTGCATTATCTTCACACTATTTAAATAAAATCAAATGATGTGATTTGGAAAAGGAAACAAGCATTAAGCAGTAAAGCTCCCATGCCAGACTAAATCATGTGCCTGAGAATGTATGGGGTACCATATTTGCTTTCCCTTTATAATTCAATTGGAAGAAAAGGAGTATCCAATCCACCTTGCTCCTTTGTGTCCTGGTTAGACAATTTTAGCCAATTTTTATTGAGTATCATCTGTAAGAGAAAAAGTTTTGGTATCATCTCTTGCATATTCCTGGTTAGAGCTATATAGTATCCATTCTCCTAAGTGAAGTATCTCAAGAATGTAAAAACAAGCACCACATGTACTCACCAGCAAACTGGTATTAACTGATCAACATCTAAGTGGACATATAGAAATAACATTTATTGAGTGTCGGGCAGGTGTGACAGGGGAGGAGGGGATGGGTATATACAAACACAACAAGTAAGATGTGCAATGTTTGAGGGATGGACAGGCTTAAAGCTCTGACTCGAAGGGGGAGGGGGCATGGGAAATATATGTAACTTTAACACTTGTACCCCTATAATACGTTAAAATAAAAAAAAATAAAAAATTAAAAGTTTTGTCTTTATCACCAAAATGCTAATGTTTTCCAGAAATATGAGTTTAAGAAGAAGTAAAAATGTATGCTGTGATGATACTATCATTTCTACATACAGTAAATAAGTTAAAGAGAGGGAAAAGGTGATAGAGGCATGTACACTCTTATTAAATAAAACAATTATTCTATTTAAAAGTTCAAATGCTCAACATCACTAATCATCAGGGAAATGCAAATCAAAACTACAATGAAATAACACTTAACGCCAGTAAGAATGGCCTTTATCAAAAAGTCGCCCCAAAATAAATGCTAGCATGAATGCAGAGAGGTAGGAACACTCTTACACTGCTGGTGGGACTGCAAACTAGTTCAACCTCTTTGGAAAGCAATATGGAGATACCGTAAAACGATACAAGTGGATCTACCATTTGATCCAGCAATCTCATTACTGGGCATCTACCCAAAAGATCAAATAACACTCTACAAAAGCGACACCTGCACTCAAATGTTTATGGCAGCACAATTCATAATTGCAAAGCTGTGGAAACAACCTAAGTGTCCATCAATCCAAGAGTGGATTAATAAAATGTGGTATATGTATACCATGGAGTACTATTCAGCTCCAAGAAACATTGGTGATATAGCACATCTTGTATTTTCCTGGTTAGAGCTGGAAGCCATACTACTAAGTGAAGTATCCCGAGAATGGAAAAACAAGCATCACTTATACTCACCAGCAAACTGGTATTAACTGAACATCACCTTAGTGGACACATATGGACTACAGTAATTGGGTATAGGGAAGGTGGGAGGGGGGAGAGGGGTGGGTATATACATACATAACTAATGAGATGTGCACCATCTGGGAGATGGTCACGCTGGAAACTCAGACTTGTGTGGGGAGGGGGATAAGGGCATTATTTTAAACCTTAAATTTTATACCCCCATAATATGCTGAACAACAACAAAACAAGAATAACAGGATGAAATAATGCCATACCAAAAAAAAAAGGTTCAATTATCATTGCAAAAAGCCTGAGAATGAAGATTAAATTTCCATAAACTGTTTAAGAAAGGATTCATATTCCAGGCTTGTGCTGTCAAAATGTCACTAGCTAACTTGTGACAACTAATTAGGATTCCAGTGTGTGTTCTGTGGCCTGAGAAGAATTGTAGCAATATATTTAACAATTAAGAATAAATAAAATGACTGGTATGTTAACACCACCTAACTGAATATGTCACAGATTACTTATTGTGGCATGTAAAGCAGGCTTTACATGTGGAGTTGTCATTAACAAAGTTAACATTTATGCAAACTTGCTTCATCATTTTTATTTGAAAATAATATACCTTAAAGTGATACAAGTAGATCTACCATTTGATCCAGCAATCCCCCTACTAGGCAACAACCCAAAAGAACAAATGACATTCTACAAAAAAGACACCTGCACTCGAATGTTTATAGCAGCATGATTTACAATTTCAAAGATGTGGAAACAATCAAAGTGCCCATTAATACATGAGTGGATTAATAAAATGTGTATATATATACCATGGAGTACTATTTATCTATAAGAAACAACAGTGATATAGCACCTCTTGTATTATCCTGGATAGAGCTGGAACCCATTCTACCAAATGAAGTATCCCAAGAATGGAAAAACAAGCACCACATGTACTCGCCAGCAAATTGGTATTAACTGATCAACACCTAAGTGGACACATAGGAATAACATTTATCGGGTGCCGGGCAGATGGGAAGGAGGAGGAGGTGATAGGTATATACGTACATAATGAGTGAGATGTGCACCATCTGAGGGATGGTCACGCTTGAAGCTCTGACTCGGGGGGGGGAGGGCAATATACATAACCTTAACATTTGTACCCACATAATATGCTTAAATAAAAAAGAAAGTAAACATCTTAAATACAGAGACATCTCATGCTTTTTTGCAGCTCACAGGATATCTTAAACATTGCATGGACTAAGTGCCATCAGTACATGCTTAATGCTGACAGCTACTTCCTCATTCAAAATTAACCTTTGATATTTTTTTTTATATTTACTAACTAACCCCAAACACCATGTAACACTCCATTCTGATTTTTCTATCCATTTTTTCTGGATCTAAATGCAAGATGACAGAAAGATTGGCTTAGAACTGGTAGGTATCTTTAACTCTTCACAGAGTAGGTGTGCCACTTTATCATAGACACACATAATGAAACACTATTCTCTTTATCATGCCCTGCTTACCCCAATCCCTTGCAGCAGGAGGCTCTGGTGCCCTCCACCAAAACGCTCAGTCACACATGGTACCTGAGCCAATCCTGCTGATAGCAGGTATATATATATATATATATATATATATATATATATATATATATAGTCACAGCAAATTATCAAGTGGGGTCTATAGCTAAACTTTTGGTTTAGCTTTTGGATTAACTTTTGGCACCTTGGTTGTTTCCACATCTTTTTCCACTTCATTGAGGTTGCAAGTGTCTGTTGCCTGCATGACCTCCATATCAATACACTCTCTATGATGTCTTGAGTTTTCCTGTGTGATTTCTTAGCTAAGACCTACAATTCCTAGTAGTACTGTAGACTATTCTAAACCCCTAACCACCTGGCTGAAGCCTAATATCTACCCTAGTTCTTATTATTCCCCTCTTAGAGGCCTGGATCATGCATAGTACACCCTGTATCCCATCATTTTCTCATTTCCTAGATACTTGTTAAGACTTTTTCTGGGAAAAGAACTGAAAACACAATGCTTGCTGAAACATGCTCCTATTTATCTCATCCTTTGGATGAAATACAGTTTGACTATGCTCCTCAGACTCCAGTCCTATATTAAGGTTAGTTTCTTTTTTTTTATTTCAGCATAATAAGGGGGTACAAATATTAAGGTAACATACATTGCTATTGCCTTCCCTCCCCCCTCCACTCAGAGCTTAAGGCATGTCCATGCCCCCGCCAATGCACAATGCACTTATAATGTATATATATAAACCCATCCCCTCCCCCCACCACCTGCCTGACACCCAATAAATTATTTTGTTTTTTGTTTTTGTTTTTGTTTTTTTTTATAACATTTTGGCTAGATTTTATAATTTTGCCTTTATTTAGCAAAGGTTAGAAGTATGCCCTTCCCCACCACACATTTCGGCACATCATTCAGATGTGGATCTATCCCCCCACTCCACTAATCTCTGGTGAACACCACCCCCCTTTGAGCACCATAATGAAATTCAGTCAGTACCAATGTGACAGTGAGTATATATGGAGCCCATCCCTCTGATCTTGTGTTACCTCACTTTGGGCAATGGGCTCAAGCTCACTCCAGGATACTGTAAGCGGTGTTTTCTGGTTGTCATTTCTTAGAATTAAGTAATATTCCATTGTAAACATATACCAAATTTTAATTATCCAGTCGTGATTTTTTTTCCTCCTTTTATTTCATCATATCATGGGGGTACAAATATTGTTGGGGCTACATATATTGCCCCTACAACCCCTCTCCCTCTTTGTGCCAGAGATTCAAGTGTGTCCAACCCCCAGTTGGTGCACAACACACCCATTATGTAAGCATACCCTCTTCCCCTCCCACCGGTCCTCCACTCGATAAAAGTTTTTTTTTTTTTTTTTTTTTTTGACATTTTGGTTACATTGTATATCTTTGCCTCTCCCTAAGAAGGGTTATAGGGGCATAGGGGCACATGGGTTGTTTCCAGGTTCTTGCAATAGTGAATTGTGCTGCCTAAAACATTTGGGTGCAGATGTCTTTATAATAGAATGATTCATGCTCTTTTGGGTACATGCCTAATAATGCTATTGCTGGGTCGAATGGGATTTCTATTTTTAGCTGTTTGAGGTATCTCCAAATTCTTTTCCACAATGGTTGCACTAATTTTCAGTCCCACCAGCAGTGTAAGAGTGTTCCCGTCTCTCTGCATCCTCGCCAGCATTTATTGCTGTGGGATTTCTTGATATGGGCCAATATCAGTGGGGTTAGATGATATCTCACTGTGGTTTTGATTTACATTACTCTAATGATTAAAGATGTTGAGGATTTTTCCATATGTTTCCTGGCCATTATTCTGTCGTCTTTGGAAAAGTTTCTGTTCATTTCCGTTGCCCATTTCTTGATGGGATTGTTTGATATTTTCTTGTTAAATCTTTTCAGTTCTAGATAGATTCTTGTTATCAGACCTTTATTGGAGGAGTAGAGAGAAAATATTTTTTCCCATTCTGTAGGTTGTCTATTTTCTCTAATGATAGTTTCTTTGGCTGAGCAGAAGCTTCTTTGTTTGATATATTCCATTTGTTTAATTTTGTTACTGCGGTTATTGCTTTGGGGGTCTTCTTCAAGAATTCTTTGCCTAGACTAATGTCTGATAGGGTTTTTCCAACATTTTCTTCTAGAATTCTTAAAGTTTCATGCCTTAGGTTTAAGTCTGTTATCCATCTTGAGAGAATTTTTGTGAAAGGTGAAAGGTAGGGATCCTGATTCATTCTTCCACATGTAGATATCCAGTTTTCCCAGCATCATTAATTGAAGATAGATTCTTTTCCCCAATGTATATTTCTGTCTCATTTATAAAAGATTAGGTTACCATATGCAGATGGTTTCATCTCTGAAATCTTAGACCAATTTCAAACATCAATGCTTCTCTTCTTATGCCAGTTCCAAGCTGATTTAATTATTGTTGCTTTATAGTACAGATTGAAGTCAGGAAGACTGATGTCTCCCAGTTTGTTATTTTTACTTAACATTGCTTTGGCTATACGTGGTTTCTTCTGCTTCCATACATAGTGAAGAATTATTTTTTCTAGATCTGTGAAGAATGATGGCAGTATTTTGATGGGGATTGCATTAATTCTGTAGATGACTTTAGGTAATACTGACATTTTAACGAAATTGATCCTACCAATCCATGAACAAGGAATGTTTTTCCATCTGTTTATATCTTCTACAATTTCATTTTTTAAGAGTTTCATAGTTCTCCTTGTATAAGTCTTTCATATCTTTCATTAGATATATTCCTAGATATTTAATTTTCTTTGGGGCTATAGTAAAAGGAATTGTGTTTTTGATTTGAGCTTCAGCTTGATGGTTCTTGACATATATAAATGCCTCTGATTTGTATATATTGATTTTGTAACCTGATACTTTACTCAATTCATTTATCAAATCTAGGCATCTCTTGGAGGAATCCATGGGGTTTTCTAGGTATAATATATCATCTGCAAAAAGCGAGAGTTTGACGTCATCTGCACCGACTTAGATGCCCTTAATATCCCTCTCTTGCCTGATTGCTATAGCTAGGACTTCACGAGCACTATGTTGAATAAAAGAGGAAATAGTGGGCATCCTTCTCTATTTCTGGTTTGAAGTGGGAATGGTTTCAATTTTTCCCCGTTCAGTATGATATTGGCCTTGAGTTTGTCCAAAATGGATTTGATAACTTTAAGATAAGAAACACCTATGACTATTTTGTTAAGAGTTTTTATCATAAAGGTGTGTTGGACTTTGTCAAGTGATTTTTCTGCATCTATTGATAGAATCATATGCTCTTTGTTCTTTTTTATTTATAAGGTGAATTGCAATTATAGACTTGTTTATGTTGAACCAGCCTTGCCTCCCTGGGATAAAGCCCACCTGGTCATGGTCAATTTGTTTTTTGATGTGTGCTGAATTATGTTTGCTTGTATTTTGTTGAGGATTTTTGCATCTATATACATGAGGTATATTGGTATAAAATTTTCTTTTTTTGTTGCATCTTTTCCTGGTTTTGGTATCAAGATAATATTGGCTTCACAGAATGAGTTATGAATGATACCATCTTTTTCAATGTGGTGGAATAATTTCTGTAGTATAGGTATGAGTTCATCTTTGGATGTTTGGTAGAATTCTGAAGTGTAGACATCTGGTCTGGGACTTTTCCATTTGGGGAGGTTGTTAATTACTACTCCAATTTCTGCCCTTGAGGTTGGTAGATTCAGGAATTCTGTTACCTCCTGGGTGAACTTAGGGAGGTTATATGAATCAAGGAATTTGTCCATTTCTTCCTCGTTATGTAGTTTTTGGGAATGTAGATTTCTATGGTAGTCAAACATTATGTTTTCTATTTCTGTACTGTCTGTTGTGACCTCTCCTTTTTCGTTTCTTATTGAGTTTATTAGAGTCCTTTCCCTTTGAATTCTTCTTAGTCTAGCCAGTGTGCTATCAATTTTGTTTATCTTTTTGAAAAACCAGCTTTGGGTTTTGTTGATCTTACATATAATTATCTTGTTCTCCATTTCATTTAGTTCTGCTTTGATCTTAGTTATTTCTTTTCTTCTTCTAGGATTGGAATTGGTTTGCTCTTCTTTTTCCAATTATTTGAGTCTATTCATTAACTTCACGGTATCTAATCTTTCTGGTTTTTGGATGTGAGCATTTATTGCTATGCGTTTTCCTCTCAGATATGCTTTTGCTGTATGCCACAAGTTTTGGTAACATGTGGCTCCATTATCATTTTGTTCAAAGACACTCTTGATTTCTCTGTGAATTTCCCCCTTGACCCAATAGTTATTCAACAGTAGATTGTTTAGTTTCCATGCCTTTGTGAAGTGGTGCGTATTTCTGTTAGAATTGAACTCTAATTTTATACCACTATTGTCAGAGAAGACAATTATTTTTATTTTCTTGAATTTTTTGAGATCTGCTTTGTGGCCTAGTATGTGATCAATTATGGAGAAGGATCCATGGGCTGCTAAGAAGAATGTAAATTCAACTTTATTTAAGGTGGAATGTTCTGTAAACATCTGTCAGTCCTTTTTGGTCAAGAGCTTTGTTGAAGTACCTTATTTCTTTACTTAATTTCTGTTTGTAGGTTCTATCCAGTTCATTTAGTGGCGTGTTGAAATACCCTGCTACTATGACAGTGTTGTTTAACGTGGTATTTAGTTCAGACAAGGTTTGCTTTATGTAATTGGGTGCTCATGCATTAGTTGCATAAATATTAGGAATTGTTAAATCTTCTCGCTGGATCTTCCCTTTCACCATTATAAAATGACTGACTATCATTTTTTTACTTTTGATATTTTAAAACTTATGTTGTCTGAGAGTAGTACAGCTACCCCTGCTTTCTTTTGACTTCCATTTGCCTGGATGATAGTTTTCCATCCCTTAATCTTCAGCTGTGAGGCATCTTTGTGGGTTATATGTGTTTCCTGTAGACAGCAGATACTAGACTTGTGGAATTTTATCCACTCTGCCAGTCTCTTCATTGGACATTTTAATCCATTTACATTTATTGAGAGGATTGAAATTGGAGGAAAATTTCCATTCATATTATTGGGTCAAGTCCTGTTGCTTTGTCTTAGTTCTTGAGCCATCATGAATTTCAGGGTCTAGTTTTTAATTCTTTGAGGATTTTACATTGAGGAGTGTCTATTTCTCTGTTCACTGTGGAAGGCAGGTCTGAGGATTTGCTGTAGGGCTGGTCAAGTTTTTGCAAATTCCTTGAGCAATTGCTTGTCTGAGAAGGACTTTATTTCACACTCATAGATGAAACTTAATTTTGCTGGATAAAGAATTTGAGGTTGGGCTTTATTCTGTTTTAGAAAATTAAGGATAGGCACCCACTCCCTTCTGGCTTGTAAGGTTTCAGATGAGAAGTCTTCTGTTAGTCTGATAGGCTTTCCTTTATAGGTTATTTGTTGTTTTCACCTTGATGTATGGAGGATTGCTTCTTTCACATTTACTTTGGTCAGCTTAATAACCACATGATGAGGTGATTGCCTATTCATGTTGAGTGTCCCAGGAGTTCTGTATGCTTCTTGTATTTGGATATCAAGGTTTATGGCCAGGCCTGGCATATTTTCCTCCAGTATGCCGTAAAATAAGTTTTCCAACACTTGTGAATGTTCATCTCCCCACTTCTGCAATCCCAATCAATCTGAGATTCAACTTTTTAACATAATCCCATACTTTTGTAAACTTTGATCTTTTCTCTAGTTTCTGTGCTCCCTTTCTTCCTCTGATTTGTTTAGCATGTTGGCATAATCATCAAGCTCTGAGATTCTTTTCTTTGCATGATCTATCCTGTTTTTACGGCTTTCCACTGTATTATGAAGTTCCTTGAATATTTACTTCATTGCCAGAATTTCTGATTGGTGTTTCTGAATTACTTCAATTTCTTTGGATAATTTTTCATTCATTTCCTGGATTGTTCTTGTGGTTTCTCTATGTTGGGATTCTATTTTCTATTCAATTCAATTGAGTTTTCTAACAATCCATATTCTGAATTCTTCCTCTGTTAGTTTAACCATATCATGTAAGTTGGTTTTCTGTTGGTAGAGAATGAATATTTTCTTTTGGAGGTGACTTTTATCTATGCTCCTTCATGATTCCTGTTATCTTTTTCTGGTTATTCCTCATCTGGATATTTTTTTTTTTGAGGACCAGAGGTGCCGTAACTTGATTATGAGCTTTGTTCTGGGATTCCAAAGGAATTATCCTTGGAAGAGCTGGAAAATATGTGCTCTGGTCCTGTATCATCTTAGAGGAGTTTTAGCCTTTTGGGTTACCTTTGACCTGATGTCTTCACCTTCTGTCCACAGAGTTTAGTGGGTTTGGGCCCCTTGCTTAGACACCCAGTGGTTCGGTCACTCTAGTGAGATGGAGACAAGTTTCCACCACTAGGTTTAAGCGGGAGGTACTGTGTTAGGCTCTGAGTTTACTCTTTAATTTGTTATCTGTGGTTTGTGAGAAGGAGTCAATTATCAATGAATCCCAAGATCTTGTATTGCACTCTAAGACTCCAAATAGAATATACAGGTATCTCAGTCTTAAGGGAATGTCTTGCCACTCCCACGGTTTCCTAGAGTCCTCAGGAATAGCAGCCTCCTTTGCAACTCTGCCTTGCTAAGACAGGATTTGCTCTCTGGGCACAGATTGCAAACTGCTGAATGCAGCAGGAAACCCCCCAGGTTCAATCTTGCGAGACAGCTGCTGAACAAAACACCACTCTCCCCTTTCCGCCCCTTTAAACTCAGCCTGCGAGGCCAATAGCTGGGTTAGGGCAGAGGGAAAGTCTGAGACCACTTCCAGAGCATGCCTCTGCAACATTTCCAATGTATAGAGTGGCAGAGGGTCCCCTCTTTGGGGGAAAACTGGGTTGGGTTTGGTGGGCTGGCTCCAAATGTCTGCTGCACTCCCTAATTCCCTCACTCACAGAAACTCAGTAGTTTATGTGTGGGTATCTGCTCTCTGTCTACCCAGCGCCAGCAAAAGCCTCAGCGATATCCAAAGGCCAAGCTTCCTTTAAGGTACAGTCCCCCCTTCCTGGACCTGGAAGCATACAGAGGTGGTATGCCATATTTGGTACTAATTTCTGTAGTACGAGGAGGAGGCGGCCACTGGGTTCGGATCCTCCCCCACCCAATACTGCCACTGCATAGCACTGAAGAGAGTTCAAAATATTGCCTTCTACCAGAAGCCTGACCAGTTCAGTCGGTTTAGGGTAGAGGGGATGCCTGAGACCGCTCCCAGAATGGCCTACTGCAGCATTTCTAAGCTACAGAGAGGCACCGGGAATGCTGGGAAGTGGTTGCTGGGTTCAGCCCCTCTCCCACCTGCAACTCCTTCAGCGGGGCACTGGGAGTTCAAAAAGTTGCCTTCTCCTTAAGCCCAGTCAGTGATCAGTTCAGCCATTTTAGGGCAGAGGGGATGCCTGAAACCACTTCCAGCGCGACCCACTACAGTGTTTTCAAGCTACGGACCAGCAGTGGCGGTACTGGGAAGCAGCTGCTGGGTTCAGACTGACCTCCACCTGCAACTGCTTCAGCGGATTGCTGGGAGTTCAAAAAGTTGCCTTCTCCAGAAGCCCGATCAGTTCAGCTGGTTTAGGGTAGAGGGGATGCCTGAAACCGCTTCCAGTGCAGCCCACGACAGTGTTTCCAAGCTATGGAGCAGTGGCAGCAGTGCTGGGAAATGGCTGCTGGGGTCGGACCCTCTCCCACCCGAAACTACTTCAGCGGAGCGCTCCGGAGAATTCAAAATGCTGCCTGCTCCAGACTCTACTCTGCACCGCTCTTCTGTCCAGGTTACCGCTTCCTACCAACTTCAGGCACTTCCCTGCCTGCATGGGTGTGAGGTTCGGTGGGGGAGGGATCATCTCTCTGTGCACAGCAGAACCAATGCCTCCTCTGGCCAGCCCATCAGGGCGCAGATGCACGGAAGCGCTCCCCCTCTATTGTATATTTCCAACTACCAGGGTTTTGTGGAAGATTTTTTGGTTCACATTTGATTATTGTCTACGTTTTCCATATCCTGATGTCTCTCTGCAATCTTGCAAAGCTGATCCAGTGTAAGTGCAGGTCACTTGTGTGTGGTTGTCTGCCTTCTTCACTTCTCACTCTGAGAGAAGAGAGCCAGGAGGTCAGCCCTACTCTGCCATTTTTCTCAATCCCCAGGTTAGTTTCTTACCTCCTTTAAACTTCATTCTGGGTACCATTCCCTCACTCTACCAGCAAGAAACACAACTAAAGCTTGTCTCCTACTTGACATAGCTGACAAAAATATAATAATGATAGACATTAACAATGTGGCAATATCCCTATGGTCTCATTCTCTGACACCTTCATCAGTTTAAATTAAATTAATAATGAATCTCAAGTAAAATAAAAATAGTATGATATGATTCTTCATGGCTTGATCATGCTGTCAGCATTTTCATAGCCAAAGAGTTGCATTTGGTCTGAATTTCATTAGTTCTAGTACAGAATAACAAGCTGACAATGGAGGCTGAATGTCTGGATGCCTATGTTCAATCCTCTGAACATGTCTGCCTCCCTTTCCTCCTCAACATTGCTTTTAATGCATTTTTATTCTGAGATACAATGCTTTGAAATAAACACTATGTTTTAAAGTCTTCTTTGTAATTAGGTAGTCACATACATGTAATTGAAAACAAGATCATAATACTCCACTTGGAAACATATAATTTAAACAACTAAGAGGTTGTGTATTCTAAGCAACCTTTTGTTTCTTGAAAAACTATTTTTAGTATGAAAATATACAGATGTGCACACCTGTTACTCTCTAATGAATAAATTGTGTCAGATCTTCAAAAGTGATACATCTTGATTACTTTAACTTTAAAATGAAATTATCAATACATTCTTCTTGTGTTTCATTTATGTGAAGCTTCTACTTTTGCTACCGTATCTATATATATCAATATGAATATTGTAATATATTAAAAAACAAGAATCTCACATTTATATGGCAGAAAATGTCTAAGTAATACTTGATATTTTAAAAATGAAATATCCACTGATTAGGCCACATATTCAGTTCAGCTAAACCAAAACAAAAACCTTGCAGTTGATTATAAAAATTACTGTCAAATATTTATATCTTTTCCAAATTGGAAATGGTACAAGAATCCAATGTTCCTTGGTAGATTATATTTTTAGCAAGGTTGTATCATTATCAATCATGTGCTAAGATGTCAAATGGCTTGTACAGGGTAGCCTAACACCTTCGTTAATGCATTGCAAATTTAATGACTTTGATATATGCATGTCTATAAGGTAGAATGCTAAATTAGAAACATTTCAATAGAATAAACCAAATAATGGCTCTGTAGGCATTTTCTATGCATAACTTTGAAGATTAATGTATGAGAAACTTGTTATTTTATTTATTTGCTAAGGATACTGTGTGCATATTTACAATACATATGTTTATATGTATATGTGAAGATTTATATTACATATGAAATATATTAAAGAAGGTTCACACACAAAAATATATATATATGTGTATATATATATATATTTTTTTTTAAGGGTCATATGTTCTTTTATTTTTGGTCAGGCCTAAGTAGGCATATAGGCATATCACATATTTTAACTCATATATTTATTATAAAATTATAGGCACCTAAAACATATCATTTTCTTTTTACAAATAAAGACCCTGGAGTCCAGACTCTTTCCACTGAAATATGTGATTTCATATTTTCGGTCAACTAGTAGACCCTTCATAAGTATGTTTTTCATTTTGCCAACTTTGTGATTGATTCAATGAACAGTATCAGCCAAATCGAATTATTTTAACATAGGTACTCCTTCATATCATATTTATTATGTGACAAGTGGGATAACAAGTGGAGAGGGGATGATGAGTAGATGAGAAATTATATATTAATAGGATAATGCATGCTGATTGCAAGAAGTAAGGAAGAATGGATAATTATATGGGAGTCAACTTGAGAGAAAAATAGTAGAACTGAGAGAAATTCTTCCTAGTGAAAGTGCAGTGGAGATGAATATCTTTCAACTCACACTTCTGGTTCAAGATGGCATCCGACTAGCAGTCTACTACTGAGACTTTCCTTAAGATAGCAAAAACTCATGAAGAATAAAAACACACAAAAACACTCCCTTATAAAAGAGCCTTCACTCTACTGTCATAACTTAGGATTATTTTATATTAATATCAAGACCCAGAGAGCTGAGTAGAGAATCACAATAAGAAAGTGATGCAATCTACCCCATGTGAATAAAATAAACTTGAAAGCTTGCATACAAAACTACTTTACCCTTCCTGCTCTTGCTGTCCTGTAACTAAAATGTCCAGGGTTCGTACCAATCAGGAACGTGTACAATCATTTCTCTACATACTATTATTTTTATTTTTTGCACTGATCTTATTAAGGTATAATATACTTACATATTACAAAATGACCCATTGTAAGTATGCTGCTAGGTTAATTTTGATAGATACATACACATTTGTTATCATCCCAACAGTTAAGATATAGAGCATTTTTATCACTCGAGAGAGTTCTCCCTTGCTTGCACCTAGGAAATAACAAACCCCTCAGAAAATTGTTGATCTGACTTTTATAAGGCAAGTTAGTTTACCTATTTTTTATTTGAGCATATTATGGGGGTACAAATGTTTAGGTTATGTGTGTTGCCTTTCCCCCTCTTCCCCCCTGGAGTCAGAGCTTCAAGAGTGTCCATCCCCCAGATGGTGTGCATCACATTTGTTGTGCATGTATATACCCATCTCTTCCTTCCCTCTCCCACCTGCCCAACACCTGATAGATGTTATTCTTATATGTCCACTCGGGTGTTGATCAGTTAATATCCATTTGCTGGGGAATACATGTGGTGCTTATTTTTCCATTCTTGGGATAATTCACTTAGCAGAATGAGTTCTAGCTCTATCCAGGAAAATACAGGAGGTGCTAGATAACCATTATTTCTTATGGCTGAATAGTACTCCATGGTATACATATACCACATTTTATTAATCCACTCATGTATTGATGGGTACTTGAGTTGTTTCCACATCTTTGAAATTGTGAATTGTGCTGCTATAAACATTTGAGTGTAGTTTACTTAATTTTGAACTACATGCAAATAGAACCATGCTGTATGGGCTCTTCGTCTCTGGCTTATAATATTTAGCTCAGCATGTTTCTAAGATTCATTCATTTTTATTTGTGTATTGGTAGTACATTCTGCTTAATTCCTTAGCAGTGTTAATTACATATAATAAACCACAATATTTACCTATTGATGAAAATTTTCATTGTTTCTAATTTTTAGAGATTGTTGTAAATACTGTTGTAAACATTAGTGAACAAGTCTTTGCAGGAGCATATTTTAATTTTTCTTGGGTAAGTACCTAGGGAAAGTCTCTTTGAGGATTATTTTTTACTTGGTTATTTATCTATTTTTATTTCATTATATACAAACAAAACAAGTAACCTTGACTTTTTATTTGTTTATTTATTTATCTATTTATTTTTATTTCAGGATATTATGAGGGTAAAAACATTTTTGGCTACTCTTTGAGGATTTTTAAAAACCTTTTAGGGAAACTTATCATTGCCTTTTCTCAAATCCTAGTGTATCATTATTACTGAAGTGTGATTCTTCTGAGTTTTCTACTGAATGTGCCAGAAGTTCAATGAAGTCTTTCCACTCTACTCAAAACTCCAATGGACATCAGTTCTGTGTGTTTGTGACCTATGAGAATTGTTCACCTTACAGTTCCTCAATGTTTCTTTGATTAATCTTATAGATTGTCTACCCTATCTATGTGTAAGTTTATGTTCAGCAGTAAATACGTTGAGACCCAATGAAGACTTTTGGAGCAGTTTTTCTATGTATTTCCTGATTTCCAAGACTCTACCCACAAATTCTAACCTCCTCAGCCTCTCCTAACTCTCATCTCTGTCTCAACTCCAGAAAACCTCTATGTTATGCTTGGATGCCCCATATTTTCAAAATGGTGCAGAAAGTGGTCTTGCGCAGAAAGACTGGGTGATCATAGGTCTCACCTCCTTTATTTCCCTTCTTGGAGGGATCATTATCATGATCTGCATGTTTTTCAATGTCTGAAAGCAGGGCATTTATACATTTTTGTCAAAGGATACAAACCAATGGTAACACGTATCATGCTCATGGATAGGCAGAATAAGCATTGTTAAAATGTCCATACAACCCAAAGTTATTTACAAATTCAATGCAATCCCCATCAGATTACCAAAGTCATACTTCACAGATAACAGACAAAAGTAATTCTGTGCTTCATTTGCAACCAGAAAAGAGTCTGAATAGCCAAATCAATCTTAAGCAAAAAGAACAAATCTGGAGGCATCAAGAAGTCAAACTATACTACAAGGCCCTAGTAACCAAACTAGCATGATGTTGGCACAAAAATAGAGACATAGACCAGTGGATAAGAACAGAGAACCTAGATATAAAACCATATACCTACAATCAACTGATCTATGACAAAGCAGACAACAATGGACACTGCGGAAAAGAAGCCCTATTCAGTAAATGATGCTGGGAAAACTCGATAGTCACATGCAGAAGAATGAAACAGGTGCCCTACCTCTCAACAATCACCAAAATCAATAGAAGATGGACAAAAAACTTAGATCTAAGGAATGAAACCATAAGTATTCTAGAGGAAAATGTAGGTAAAACTCTTCTAGATATTGGTCTATGAAAAGAATCTATGACTAAGACCCCAATGGTAATCATGGCAACAACAAAAAATAATAAATGGGATTTGATTGAATTAAGCAGCTTCTGCACAGCTAGGAAACAATCAGAACAGCAAATAGCCTACAGAATGGGAAAAATATTCACAAACTACATATCCAATAAAGAGTTAATAATCAGTGTTTACAAAGAACTCAAACAAATCAGCAAGATAAAAACAAACAACTCCCTTAAAAAGTGGGCAAAAAACATGAACAGAAGCTTCTCAAAAGAAGAAAGACTAATGGCAAATAAATATATGAAAAAATATTCAATGTCACTAGTCATCAGGGAAATGAAAATTGAAACCACAATGAGATATCACTTTACTCCAGATAGAATGACATTTATGCAAAAGCTTAAAAAACAATAGATGCTGGTATAGATGTAGAGAGTAAGGAACACTCATACATGGCTGGTGGGGCTGCAAACTAACACAAACTCTGTAGAAAGTAATATGGAGATACCACAAAGAGCTAGAAGTTGAACTATCATTTGATCCAGTAATCCCATTATACACTGTTAGTGGGACTGCGAATTAGTACTACTTCTAAGGAATCTGTTATAGAGATATAGGTAGATCTACCATTTGATTCAGCAATCTGACTATTGGGTATTTACCCAAATTAAAAAAAAAAAAAAAAGACTTTTCATCAAAAAGACACCTGCACTTGAATGTTTATTGCAACACAATTCACAATTTGCAAACATGTGGAATCAACCCAAGTGTCCATAAATTTATGAAAAGATTAATGAAGTGTGATACATTTATACCATGGTGTACTACTCAGCCATAAATAGCATGAATTAATACCTTTTGCAACGATGTGGATGGAACTGAGGACGATCCTCCTAAGTGAAGTGTCTCAAAAATGGAAAATCAAACACCACATATACTTGCTATTAAATTAGAACTAACCAAAGAGCACACATCTGTACAGAGGGAAGTAAAACTCAGTGGAAAGCAACCAGGTGGGAGGGGGGAGGGGAGCACAGACAGAAACCTACCTAAGGGCTATTATGAACACTACTTTAGTGACGGGCACACCTTCATCTGGGACTCAAGCATTGCAAAAGTGATCCATGTAACCTAAAACATTTGTACTCCCTTAATATTTTGAAATAAAAAAAAATATTCTAGTTGGTTACAGTTGGATTAAACTCATGTTTTAGGCACATTGTTATAATTGGAAACTAGTGTCTATGGATACTGCTTTTGAAGATGGCCACAGTACTATGCCCCTCCCATTGTATCTTTTAGTTCTTTTCCACAGTGTGGAATACCACCATTCCCACTAGATAAAGCAGGTAGTTGAGGGGAGTGATAAATATTTATTGCTTCTGGAAAGGGATAATGAGAACCTCTGAAGTTCCACTGGACAGGATAGAGAGAGAAAGAACCCTGGTGCCATCATAAGTTGGAGACTGTTCTATTGTGTATGTTTCTTTGGTTTAGCAAGAAAGAAAGGGATAGTGGAAATAGGCACCTATTTCAACTCAATTCAAAAAAAAATTGAACTCATAGAAGCAGAGGTTAGAATGATGGTTTCCAGGGGTTGGGAGCAGGTATGGGGAATGGGGAAATGTTGATTAAAGGGTATGAAGTTTGAGTTACATGAAATGAATAGTCTCTTGCTATCTACTGTACATTATGGTGACTACAGTAAATAATTATGTATTTCATACTTGAAAATTGCTAACAGAATAGATTTTAAGTGTTCTCACCATGAAAAATGATAGGTATGTGAGGTAACAGATATGTTAATTAGCTTGATTAAGTCACTCCACAATGTATTAATATGCATATATCAAAACATCATATTGTACATTATAAATACTTTTCATTAATCAATTAAAATATAATAATTTTAAAATTAATTGCTTAAATAGCCAAAAAAAAAAAAAAAACAAATGAAATGAATCAGAATATTCACTAGAAAATGGGCCAACTCCTGTGCACATCCATTTCTCCTCTAACTACAGATGTGCTAAGGATATTCTAACAAAATCCAAGTGTAGTGTTTTCCAGATGTAAATTTTAAAATTGAGTGTGATAGCTAAGCATTTTTTCAAGTAAATACATGATCTGTTGTGCATTGCATGCAAGTGCTCTTACTCTAGTATTATAAATCTCATTGTTCTGCTGATTTTATGCTTTCATATGAGACCATAAACTTTACAGTGCAATATTTTTGTTGAAATTATCTGGCATTCCGTTCATGTGGAAAGTAAGTAGGGCCAAGAGAAAGCACACATCTTATACTCTATATTTTGGTAAACATTGCAAATGTATAGATACCTTTTTTCACATTGAAGGTGTCTCTGATAAAACAAAATACAGCCAAAGAAATAAAATTTCACCTTAATTATGCAATATACTTCTAAAATAATTTAATACAAGACTAGAATTAAAGTATTTTTAGAACTTATTGGCACATCCTTAACAATAGAAACAAGAAAATATTGTTTCTATGAAATAAGAGCACAAAGCCAAAACTTACTGATGAGATGGAAGAAATGTAAAAGATCATGGCTGAAGTTTGAACACACACACACACACACACAAACACACACACACACGCACAAGAAAACTAAAAAGTAACCGTATATTTTTAAAAATCTACATCCAGTGCAAGGAAAAGCAGAGTGGTTATTGGAGATGCTGAAATTAATATTAGATGAAAAAACTAAACATTTTCCAGGTTTTAAGATGAAGGAAAAAGAAAAATAATTAAGTCTGTTCCCTTTTGGAGCCCTAACTGTTTAGTGTTGCCATCAATTGGGTGACATACCTCATATTTGTCCAATAAAGTGCTTTAAAAAAAAAAAAAAAACTAAAGTAATGCAGCCTCCTTTCTGATACTTATAAAATAATAAACAGTATAATAGTTATCTGACCTCAGTGTCAAGATTGACTTTCTAAGCATACAATTAAAGGAAGAGTCCATTAACAGTTTTTCTTAGCCACTTTAACCCTTTATAAATAAGTGTAAAACTTCTATTCCCATTGCAAAGACTCTATTATCCCATAGGTTACATATCCTTTTGGTGTGCCTGTTACCAGAATAGTATTCATTGTACCCAATAGGTAAGTTTTCTTTTTTTTCTTTTTCTTTTTCTTTTTTTTTTTTTTTTTTTTACATTTATATGGTAGCTTTAATCACATTTAATTTTTAAAGGTAAAATATACTTGGGCAAATAATTATTGAATTCTTTTTTTATTTCAGCATATTATGGGGATGCAAATGTAAAGGTTATGTATATTGCCCATGCCCCCTCTCCCCCCACGAGTCAGAGTATTGAATTCTTGAATATGGTACAGAAAAGCCAGCCACTTTAGGGAAATGAAGATATTCGATAATTATGTTAATGTATTATCATTTTGTATTATTGCTTAATGTTCTCGTCCAGTTACTTTGTCATATAGAGTTAATTGTGCTCTTCATCAATAGCCTTATTTTTCTCTTTCCGTCCCACATTATTCTGTGCTGGTATGATGTGGTTAGGAGTTAAGAGGTACAGTTTACTTCTTTTTTTTCCTATTTAATTTTTATGCATATTATTATTTTTCTATTTTTTTATTTCAGCATATGATGGGGGTGCAGATGTTTAGGTTATGTATATTGTCTTTGGCACACCTGAGTCAGAGCTTCAACTGTGTCCATAACAAAGATTGTGCACACATCATCCATTAGGTGTGTATATACCCATCCCCTCTTCCACCTCCCATCTGCCCGACATCCAATGAATGTCATTACTATATGTACACTTAAGTGTTGATAAGTTAAAACCAATTTGATGGTGAGTACACGTGGTGCTTGTTTGTCCATTTGTGTGATACTTCCTTCAGTAGAATGGACTCCAGCTATGCCCAGGATAATATAAGAGGTGCTATATCACCATTGCATTTTTGTGGCTGAGTAGAAATCTATGGTACACATATACCACATTTTATTAATCCAATCATGGATTCGTGGGCACTTGGGTTGTTTACACATCTTTGCAATTGTGAATTGTGCTGCTATAAACATTTAAGTGTAGATGTCTTTTTATAGAATATGTTTTGTTCTTTTGGGTAGATGCCCATTAATGTAATCGTGGATCAAATAGTAGTTCGACTTGAGCCTCTTTGAGGTATCTCCATATCACTTTCCACAGAGATTATACTAGTTTGCAGTCACCCCAGCAGCATATGAATGTTCCTATCTTTCCACATCCACGCCAGCATTTATTGTTTTGGGACTTTTTGATAAAGGCCATTCTTGCTGGAGATAAGTGATATCTGATTGTGGTTTTGATTTGTATTTTCCTGATGATTAGACACGTTGAGCATTTTTTCATATATTTGTTGGCCATTAATCTATATTCTTCTGAAAATTTTCTGTCCTTGTCTTTTGCCCATTTATTGATGATATTGTTTAATTTTTTCTTGCTAATTTTCCTTAGTTTTTTATAGATTCTAGTTATCAACCCTTTATTGGATGTGCAGCATGTGAATATATTCCTCCATTCTGTAGGTTTCTGTTTTCTATCATGATAGCTTCCTTGGCTGTGCAGAAGTATTTTAATTTGATCAGGTCCCATTTACTTATTTTTGCTGTTGCTGTGATTGCCTTTGGGGTATTCTTCATAAATTCTTTGCTTAGGCCTATATCTATAAGGGTTTTTCTAATGTTTTATTCTAGAACTCTTATACTTTCAAGCCTTAGGTTTAAGTATGTTATCCACCACGAGTTAATTTTTTGTAAGAGGTGAGAGGTGCAGTTATCTTTCTGTCCTCTACCTGTGGCTATCCAATTTTCCCAGAAACATTTACTGAATAAGGATTCTGTTCCCTAGTGTCTGTTTTGATCTGCTTTGTCAAAGATTAGATGGCTATATGAGGATGGTATTATATCTGTGTTCTCAGTTATATTCCATTGGTCTATATCTCTGTTTTTGTGCCAGTACCATGCTGTTTTAGTTATTTATAGCCTTGTAGTATAGCTTGAAGTCTAGTAAATTGAAGACTCCCAAGTTGTTATTTTTCCTTAAGATTGATTTTGCTATATGGAGTCTTCTCTATATTGTTTTCTCTATGAAGCATAGAATTATTTTTTCTATATCTGCAAAAAATGATGGTGTTTTAATAGGGATACCTTTGAATCTATAGATCACTTTGGTATTATGGAAATTTTAACAATATTGATTCTGCTGATCCATGAGCATGATGTAGTTTTCCACCTGTTTATATCCTCTGCTGTTTCCTTCCTCAGTGTTTTGTAATATTCCCTATAAGGCATTTTATATCCCTAGTTAAATATATTCCTAGGTATTTTATTTTCTTTATTGCTATTATGAAGTGTATTGATCCTTTTGATTTGGTTGATAATGTGGATAAAATGGATAAATTCTTAGAAACACACAGCCCCATTAGGCTCAATCAGTACAGAATAGAATTCCTGAACAAACCTATATCAGATACCAAAATTTAAGCAGCAATAAAGAACCTCCATAAAAGAAAAGTCTCAGACTAAATGGTTCTATACCCAAGTTTTAGCAGATGTACAAAGAAGAACTATGCCTGTCCAACAGAAATTATTTCACAACATCAAGAATGAAGGAATCCTCCCCAGCATGTTTTATGAAGCCAACATCACTCTGATACCAAAACCAGGAAAGGACACAACAAAAAATAGAAAACTATACACCAATATCCCTTATGAATATTTATGCAAAAATTCTCAACAAAATCTTAGCAAGCTGAATTCAGGTGAATTGAAACAATATTCCATCGAGACCAATTGTTTCTTATTGAAACAATATTCCATCGAGACCAAGTGGGATTTAACCCAGAGATGCAGGGATGGTTCAACATATATAAATATATAAATATTATTCACCACATAAATAGAAACAAAACAAAGACCAAGATTCTGTAAGTAGACACAGATAAGCATTCAACAAAACTCATCACCCTTTTGTGATAAGAACGCTTAACAAAAAGAGGCATAGACAGACTTACTTAAAAATGATAAAAGCCATAGAGGACAAAGCCACAGCCAACATCATACTTAACAGAGAAAAATTGAAAGCATTTCTCCTTAGAACTGGAACCAGACCAAGTTGCCCTCTATCAACAAATCTATTCAATATACTTATGCAATTCCTAGCAAGAGTGATCAGAAAAAAAAGCAAATCAAGCACATCCAAATGGGAGAAGAAGAGGTCAAATTATCACTCTTTTCGAACACTATAATCTTATATCTAGAAAACTTCAAGGAGTCTCCTGTGAAACTACTGGAATTGATAAATTCAGTAAAATCTAAGGTTACAAACATCAAATAATAAAAATCAATAGCATTCCTATGTGCCAGCAACAAACTTTTCTCCAAATTCTATTTTGTGTTTTATTTCAGCATATTATGTGGTTACAATTGTTTATGTTACATATGCTGTATTCACCCCCTTACCCCCTGGGGTCAGAGCTTCAAGTGTATCCATTCCCCAGATGGTGCACACCACACTTATTATGTATGTATATACCCACCCCCTCCTCCAGCTTCCCATCTGCCTGACACCAGATAAATGTTACTCCTATAAATCTACTTAGGGGTTGGTCAGCGAAACCAATTTACTGGTGAGTACATGGGTGCCTGTTTTTCCATTCTTGGGACACTTCACTTAGTAGAATGGGTTCCAGCTCTATCCAGGAAAATACAAGTGGTGCTATATCACCATTGTTTCTTAAAGTTGAATAGTACTCCATTGTATACATATTTACCACATTTTATTAATCCATTCATGCAATGATGGGCACATGGGTTATTTCCGCCTCTTTACAATTGTGAAATGTGCTGTTGTAAACATTCGAGTTCAGGTGTGTTTTTAATAGAATGTCTTTTTTTCTTTTGAGTAGATGCCCAGTAATGGGATTGCTGGATCAAATGGTACATCTACTTGTACCACTTTAAGGTATCTCCATATTGCTTTCCACAAAGTTTGCATTAGTTTGCAGTCTCACTAGCAGTGTAGGGTTGTCCCTATATCTCACCATCCATGCCAACAATTATTGTTTTGGGACCTTTGGATAAAGGCCATTCTCACTGGAGGGGATATCTCATTGTAGTTTTGATTTGCCATTCCCTGATGATTAGAGATGTTGAGCATCTTTTCATATGTTTGTTGGCCATTATTCTGTCTTCTTTTAAGAAGTTTCTGTTGATATTTGCCCAAGTTTTGATAGTGTTTTTCTAATTTTTTTCTTGCTGAATTTCCTGAGTTCTAAATAGACCCTAGTTATCAGCCCTTCATTGGATGTGTACCTTGTGAAAATTTTCTCCCATTCTGGAGATTCTCTCTTTGCTCTCAAGACAGTTTCTTTGGCTGGGAAGAAGCTTTTTATTTGATCAGGTCCCATTTATTTAATTCTCTTATTGCTGTAATTGCCTTTGGTGTCTTCTTCATAAATTCTTTGCCTAGGCCACTGTCTAGAAGAGTATTTCCAACATTTTCCTCTAGAATTCTAATAGTTTTACACCTTAGGTTTGAGGCTATAACCCAGCGTGAGTTTATTTTTTGAGAGATGAAATGTGTGGATCATGTTTTAGTCTTCTACATATGGCTATCCTGTTTTCCCAGCAAGGTTTATTGAATAATAAATCTTTACCCCAGCATATGTTTTTGTCTGATTTGTCAAAGATTATATGGCCATATGAGGGTGGATTTATATCTAGGTTCTCCGTTCTGTTCCACAGGCGAATGTCTCTGTACTTTTGCCAGTGCCGAGATGTTTTAATTACCATAGCCTTGCAATATAGATTGAAGTTTTGTAAATTGATATTTCTAATTTTGTTTTTATTGCCTAGAATTGCTTTGGCTATACAGGGTCTTCTCTGGTTCAACGCAAAACAAAAAGTTATTTTTTATATATCTGTAAAAAATGATCATGGTATTTTAATAGGAATTGCATTGACTCTGAAGATCACTTTTAGTACTATAGACATTTTACCAATATTGTTTCTGCTGACCCACGAGCATAGTATGGTTTTCCACCTGTTTCCATCCTCTGCTTTTTCCTTCCTCGGTGTTTCATAGTTCTCCCTGTAGAGGTATTTTACCTCATTAGTTAAATATATTCCTAGATACCATGTTTTCTTTGTTTATATTGTGAAGGCAATTGAGTGTTTTATTTGGTTCTCATTTTGACTGTTATTACTGCATATGAACGCCTCTGATTTGTTCGTATTGATTTTGTATCCTGAGAATGTACTGAATTCATTTATAAATTCAAGGAATATCTTGATGGAATCCTTGCAGTTTTCTAGATATACTATATCATCAGCAAAGAGTGAGAGTTTGATCTCTTGTTCCTCTATTGGGACGCCCGTAAGTCTCCTCTCTTGTCTGATTGCCACAGAAGGGATTTCCAGGACTGTGTTGAATAGAAGTGGAGATAGTGGGCAACTTTACATTGTTCCATTTCTAAGTGGGAATGCTTTAAATTTTTCCCTGTTAAGTTCATGTAGTCTCTTGGCTTGTCATATATGGCTTTTATCATTTTTAGATTAAGGCCCATCCATGCCTATTTTGTTAAGCATTCTTATAATAAAAGAGTGTTGAATTTTGTCAAACGGTTTTTCCACTTGTATTGAGAGGATCATATGGTATTCCTTTTTTCTTTTGTTTATGTGCTGAATTACATTTATAGATTTGCATATGTTGTACTTTTCCTGCCGCTATGGGGTGAAGTCCACTTGGTCATGATGGATTATTTTCCTGATAAGCATCTCAATTCAGTTATCTAGGATTTTGTTGAGAATTTTTCATCTATATTCATAAGAGATATTAGTCTTCAGTTTTATTTTTTTGTTGCATCCTTTCTCGGTTTTGATATCAGGGTAATGTTGGATTCATAAAATGTGTTGGGGAGGTTTCTGACCTTCTCAATGTTGTTGAATAATTTCTGCAGAATAGGCAGCAGTTATTCTTTGCGGGTGTGGAAAATTCAGGTGTTAAAATTTCTGGTCAAAGACTTTTATTTTTAGGAAGGTTTTTTACTTCTGTTTCAATTTAAATTTCAGTACTTTTTATTTCCAGCATATTATGGGGGTACAAATGTTAAGGTTTATATATAGCCCTTGTCCCTGCTCACCGTCGAGTCAGAGCTTCAAGCGTGCCTATCCCCCAGTTGGTGCACATCACATTTTATATATATATATATATATATATATATATATATATATATATATATATATATTCATCCCCACCCCTCCATCAGCCTGGCACCCGACAAATGTTATTTCTATATTTCCACTTAGCTGTTGATCAATTAATATCAATTGGCTGGTGAGTACATGTGGTGCTTATTTCTCCATTCTTGGGATACTTCTCATAATACAATGGGTTCCAGCTCTATCCAGGAAAATACAAGAGATGCTATATCACCGTTGTTTCTTATAGCTGAATAGTACCCCATGGTATACATAAGCCACATTTTATTAATGCACTAATGGATTTATGGGCACTTGGGTTGTTTCCGCCTCTTTGCAATTGTGAATTATGCTGCTATAAACATTCAAATGCAGGTGTCTTTTTCATCAAGTGAATATTGTTCTTCTGGGTAGATGCCCAGTAATGGAATTGCTGGCTCAAATGGCAGGTCTACTTATATCACTTTAGGTTATCTCCATATTGCTTTCCATAGAGGCTGAATTAGTTTGCAGTCCCACCAGCAATGTAGGAATGTTCCTATATCTCCACATCCATGCCAACCTTTATTGTTTGGGACTTGTTAGTAAGGGCTATTCTCACTGGAAGTAAGTGATACTTCATTGTTGTTTTTACTGCATTTCCCTGATGATTAGAGATATTGAGCATTATTTCATATGCTTGTTGGCCATATTTCTGTCTTCCTTTGGGCAGTTTCTGTTCTTGTTATTTGCCCACTTTTTGACAGTGTTCTTTGTTTTTTTCTTGGTGATTTTTCTGTGTTCTAAATAGATTCTAGTTATCAGACATTTATCAGATGTGTAGTTTGCAAAAATTTTCTCCCATTCTGTGGGGTGTCTATTTGCTCTCTTGACAGTTTCTTTGGCTGTGCAGAAGATTTTTAATTTGATCGGGTCTCATTTATTTATTTCTATTGATGGTGTTATTGCCTCTGGGGTCTTCTTCATAAATTCTTTGACTAGGCGAATGTCTAGAAGAATATTTTGAAAATTTTCCTCGAGAATTCTAATAGTTTCACACCTAACGTTCAAGTCTGTTACCCAGCATTAGTTGACTTTTGTGAGAGGTGAAAGGTGTGTAACATTTTTCAGTCTTCTACATGTGGCTTTCCAGTTTTCCCAGCACCATTTATTGAATAAGGATTATTTTCCCCAGCGTAGGTTTTTGTCTGCTTTGTCAAAGATTAGATGGCTATATGAGGATGGTTTTATATCTGGTTTCTCTGTTCTGTTCCACAGGTCAATGTCCCTGTTCTTGTGCCAGTCCCAAGCTATTTTAATTACTTTATTCTTGTAGTATAGTTTGAAGTCTGATATATTAATACCTCCCATTTTGTTTTTATTGCCTAGGTTTGCTTTTGTATACAAGGTCTTCTCTGTTTCCATATGAAGTGTAAAATTATTTTTTCTATATCTGTGAACAATGATGATGGTATTTTAATGGAGATTGCATTGACTCTGTAGATCACTTTGTATAGTATAGACATTTTAACAATGTTGATTCTGCCCACCCATGAGTATGATATGGTCTTCCACATTTTAACATCCTCTGCTATTTCTTTCTTCAGTGTTTTGTAGTTCTCCCTATAGAGGTCCTTTACCTCTTTGCTTAAATATATTCCTAAGTACTTTATTTTCTTTGTTGCTCTTTTGAATGGAATTGAGTCTTTGATTTGGTTCTCACTTTGGCTGTTGTTGGCATATATGAATGTCTCTGATGTGTTTGTATTGACTTTGTATCCTGAGAATTACTGAATTCATTTATCAATTCAAGGAGTTTCTCGGTTTAATCTTTGGGGTTTTCTATGTATAATATCATGTCATCGGCAAAAAGTAAGAGTGTGATCTCCTCTGCTCCCATTTGGAAGCCCTTAATTCCACTCTCTTCTCTGATTGCTATAGCAAGGAATTTTAGCACTTTGTTGAATAGAAGTGAAGATAGTGGGCAACATTTCATTGTTCCAGTTCTAAGTGGGAATGCTTTCAATTTTCCTCATTCAGTATATTTGCTGTGGGTTTGTCATATGTGGCTTGTATCATTTTCAGGAAAGCCCCATCCATGCCTATTTTGTTAAAAATTCTTATCATAAAAGGGTGATGAATTTTGTCATATGCTTTTTCTGTGTCTATTGAGAGTATCATATGGTCTTTGTTTCTGCTTATTTTTATATGGTGAATTACATTTATAGCTTGGCATATGCTGAACCATCCCTGCATCCATCAGGTGAAGCCCACTTGGTTGTGATGGATCATTTTTTGATAAGCACCTGGACTTAATTGCCTAGGATTTTGTTTGAGAATTTTTGCATCTATATTCATAAGGGAAATTGGTCTGTAGTTTTCATTTATCATTTCATCCTTTCCTGGTTTTGGTATCATAGTTATGTTGGCTTCATAAAATGTGTTGGGGAAGTCCCATCCTTCTCAATGTTGTGGAATCATTTCTGCAGGATAGGCACCACTTCTTCTTTGTAAGTGTGGCAAAATTTGGGTTTGAAACCATCTGGTCCAGGACTTTTCCTTTTTGGAAGGTTTTTTATTGCTGTTTTAATTTCAGTGCTTGATATTGGTCTGTTCAGGAATTCTATTTCTTCCTGGTTAAGCCTAGGGAGGCTGTGTGTTTCTATCAATTTGTACATTTCCTCCACATTTCCCAGTTTGTGTGCATAGAACTTTGTGTAATATTCATAAATTATATTTTGTATCTTCATGGCATCCTTTGTAATTTGTACTTAATTTTTCCTGATGGAGCTTATTAGAGATTTTTCTTTTCTGCTTTTCACTGGTGCAGCCAAAAGCGTGTCTATTTTGTTTATTTTCTCAAAGAACCAATGTTTTTTTTTTTATTATTATTAATCTTCCTTATAGTTTCCTTGTTGTCAATTTCATTTAGTTTCGACTTGATCTTAATGATTTCACTTCTTTTGCTGGGTTTGGGGTCTGTCTGTTCTTCTTTTCCATTTCTTTGAGACAATTCATTAGGTTGCCTATTTGTGATCTTTTTGACTTTTCAATATAGGCATTTATGGAAATAAATTTGAGTATCAGAAAGGCTTTAGCTTTTCCCACAGGGTTTGATAACTTGTTTCTCCTTTGTCATTTAGTTCAAAGAATCTTTTGATTTCCATCTTGATTTCCTCATTTATGAAGTGATTGTTCTTCAAAAGGTTGTTTAGTTTCCATGACTTTGTTTAGAATAAGAGTTCCTGTTAGTGTTGATTTTGACTGTTATTTCATTGTGATATTAGAAAATACATGTATAATTTCTATTTTTTTAAATTATTTGACACATGCTTTTTGTTCTAGGATATGGTAAATCTTAGAGAATGTCCCATGAGCTGATGAGAATAATATATATTCCATCGTTCTTGGGTAGAATGTCCTTAAATGTCAGTCAGGCCTATTTTGTAAAGAATTCCGTTTAAGTCTGTTATTTCTTTGTTAAGTTTCTGTTTGGAGGATCTGTCCTTGCTATCAGTGAGATGTTAAAGTCTCCGGATAATATGCTGCTGTTGCTTATTCATTTGTTTAGATCAAGTAGAGTTTGCATTATGGATCTGTGTGCACCAAGGTTGGGTACATAGATATTAAAAATTGTTATGTCTTCTTGTTGAACTGTACCGTTCTCCATTATATAGTGACCCTCTTTGTCTTTTATTACTGTTTTTGATTTAAAAACTAAGTAATCTGAAATCAACACTGCCACGCCAGCTTTCTTTTGGCTTCTGTTTGCTTGAAATGTTGTCCTTTACTCATTTTCCTTTAGCATAACTGAATCCTTGCAGGTTAGATGTGTTTCCTGGAAGCAGCAGATATTTGGCTTTTTTTATCCATTCAGACAGCCTATGTCTCTTGAGTGGGGAGTTCAAGCCATTCACATTTATTGAAATGACTGATAGGTGGGACATATTTCTGTTCATAATGTTGGGTTGAACTTTGTTGCTTTTTTTTTTTTCTCTCTTGGTCCCTTGTGGTATCTGGGCTTTGATCTTAAGCTTTTCAGTGGATTTACATTCGTGAGTGTTTATTGTGCTGATCTGTGAGTAACATCGTTTTGAGTACTTCTTGAAGGGCTGATCTTGTCTTGGTGAATTCCCTCAAGCTTTGTTTATCTGGGAATATTTTAATTTCTTCTTCATATACAAAATTTAGTTTTGCAGGGAACAAGATTATAGGCTTGGCAGTTTTCTGTTTCAGAAGAGTGAGAATGGGGGCCCAGTCTCTCCTTGCGTTTAAGGTTTCAGTAGAGAAGTCTGACATCATTTGAATTGACTCTCCTTTTCATGTAATTTGTTTCCTTTGTGTTACAGCTTATATAAGGGCCTCTTTAGTTGATATTTTGGTCAGTCTGATGGCTGCATGTCTTGATGTCTTCCCATTTGCATTGAATCTCCCAGGGGCCCTTTGAGCTTCTTGAACTTGTATATCTAGATTTTTATCAAGGCCTGGCAATTTTCCTCTGTTATGTCTTCAAATAGCTTATCCAACCCTTGAATGTTTTCTTCTTCCCCTTCTGGTAACACTGTAACCCTCATATTAGTTTTTTTCTCATAATCCCATATCTTTTGTAGGGTTTGCTCTTTTCTCTCGTTTATCTACTCTATCTCTGTGACTGACTTATTTCATTGAAAGGTGTTACCTTCAATCTCTGAAATTCTTTCTTCTGTTTGATATACTCTGTTCTTCAGGTTTTCCACTGTGTTTTTTATTTCCCTGAATGAATTCTTCATTTATAGGTGTTTGATTTTATTTTTCCTTATTATTTCAATTTCTTTAGTGAATTTTTCTTTTAGGTCCTGGAATATTTTTGTGGTTTCTTTGTGTTGGTTATCCAGTTTTTATTGCAAGTCATTGAATTTTCTTATAGTCCATGTTCAAAATCCTTCTTCTGTCATTTAGTGATCTGATTTTGGTTGATGTCCATTTCTCAGGGGCTGGTGGTACTCTTGGGGGTGTGCTTTTCATTTGAATCTTCATATTTCCAGAGTTCTTTTGTTGATTTCTTCTCATCTGGATCTGTTGCTGCTTCTTACCTTTAGATTTTTGTTTGGATGATAACACACCCTGTTTAATCTATGAGCCAGTAGGTGATGTTTGAGGGTGAGATTCGACCACACCCTGTATTATGAGTCAGTAGTTGCCGTAAAAGGGTGGTCAGAATGATGTCCCTGTCAGTAGGTGGCGTTTGCTGGGAAGATCCTGCTACACTGTTGTTTTTTGGTCCTGTAACCAGCTCTTGATCCTCTGGAGAGCCACTCATGTCTCTCATGGTGGGTGCTGCCCTGAGACTTCCAGGTGTGTTCTTATTCTCCACCTCAGTGAGAGCAGGTCTGGGAGTGAATCTGGGCAGAGCTGGGTTGGGTAAGCCTGCCCTCAAGCACCACTAATGCTGTTAGCAGGGGTCAAAGTTTTGTTCTCTGCTTCTGGGCAAAGCTTTCAGGGAGGGACTTGAATGGCCCACTTAGTGTGGGAGGAAAGTTTTTGTGTGGGGGTGGGTCTGTCTGAGACCTGCAGTCTGGAGCAGGCCTCATTCCTTTCCACCCCCCCCCCAAATTCTCAGCTTCTTCTGAGCTTCTACCAGCAAGCAGGACCTCTACCAGCAGGTCTCCCCTGAATGTGATGTGGGCTGGGAGGTTTCCTGCACAGAATGACAGCCTGGGCTGGGCACATGTCCCCCCTGTGGGAGAAGGGATGCCCTCAAGCACACTGATCCACCCCTGGGGCACACACACCTTAGTAGGCTCGTTTTGTGCCCCGGGGCAATGCGAGACGTAGGTGCAAAGGATCTGGTCTGCAGGTCTGACCTCTTGGCCCCAGAAATCAATCATTGAACCCGCCAGGGGGAGGAGTGCCAGTC
This sequence comes from Mirza zaza, assembly GCA_008750895.1. Classification (NCBI taxonomy): domain Eukaryota; kingdom Metazoa; phylum Chordata; class Mammalia; order Primates; family Cheirogaleidae; genus Mirza; species Mirza zaza. The sequence continues at coordinate 43,110 of VSMD01034046.1, forward strand.
CTACTTCACTCACGAGGTGCCCAAGCTGGTTCAATGTGTCTTAGCCTCAGGATCTGCCCTGTTTTCCTGGAGTCGCCAAGTCTGCAGCACCTCAGTGTGCTGGCAGGTAGGGAGCTCTCCTTCTGAGTACCCCTCAGTCAGCTGTAGGGCCCAAAAAGGAAAGGGACCATTCCCTGGAGATGCCTCTGGGTGGTGGCTATATTATCTCTCTTGGCAGTGGAGGATATTAAAGAGGAAGAGGAGAATGAATATATATGGCACCTGCCCAGTGGCTTCAGACTGTGCACAGGGAGGTGCAACATGGGAGTTGGGAGCCTGGTGACCCATCTGCAACAGGCTTACTGCTTATTGGCAGCGGCTGTATCTGGGATGGTGTCAGTAGGTCTCTCCAACCACTGGGAAGCCCACCAGCAGTCAGAGATGCAAGGGAGGGGGAAGTTAACTGCTCCACCTACCCTTGTCACTGGTCTCCAAGCTTCTTGGGAGGTATCTTCTTCCAGTTCTCTTGTGCAAACTCCTCCCATGGAATCTCTCATACTGTCTGGTACCTCTCTTTCTGACCCTCATCCAATGTATGCTCATCTGCTTGTTTATTTCTTCTAAAATCTGCATTTTTTGCAGAGACACTCTGGCTGGCAGTTTTTCTCATTGGCCATCTTGCTCCACCCCCTATAAAACCTAAATTTGGGTACTTGATATTGATCTTTTCAGGAATTCTATTTCTTCCTTGTTAAGCCTAGGGAGGCTGTGTGTTTCTAAGAATTTGTCCATTTCCTTGACATTTTCTAAGTTTGTGTGCATAAAGGTTTTTTTTATTCATAAATTACATCTGGTATCTCCACAACAGGAGTTATAATTTATCCTTTGTTGTTCCTGATGGAGTTTATTAGAGATTTTCCTTTTCTGATTTTCATTATTCTATCCAAAGGCGTGCCAAATCTATTTGTTTTTTCAAAGAACAAACTTTTCTTTTTCAGCATATTATGGGGTTGCAAAATTTAAGGTTTCAAATAATGCCCTTTCCCCCCTCCTACCACAAGTCAAATCTTCCAGTGAGACCATAACCCAGAGAGTGCACATCTCACTCATTATGTATGTATATACCGACCCCCTTCCCTCCTCCCACCTCCCAAATACCCAATTACTGTAGTTCCTATGTGTCTACATGGATGCTGCTCAGTTTATACCAGTTTGATGGTGAATATAAGTGGTGATTGTTTATCCATTATTGGGATACTTCACTTAGTAGTATGGGTTCCAGCTCTAACCAGGAAAATACAAGGCATGCTATATCAGTGTTGTTTCTTAGAGCTGAATAGTACTGCATGGTATACATATACCATATTTTATTAATCCACTCCTGGATTGATGGGCACTTGAGTTGTTTCCACAACTTTGCAATAATGAATTGTGCTGCTATGAATATTCGAGTGCAGGCGTCCTTTTTGTAGAGTGTCATCGGATCTTTTGGGTAGATGCCCAGTAATGGGATTTCCAGATCAAATGGTAGATCCACTTGTATCGCTTTTAAATATCTGCATTTTGCTTTGCAAAGAGGTTTAATTAGTTTGTAGTCCCACAAGCAGCGTAGGAGTGTTCCTATCTCTCTGCATCCATGCCAGGATTTATTGCTTGGGGACTTTTTGATAAAGCCATTCTCACTAGAGTTAAGTGATATCTAATTGTGGTTTTGATTTGCATTTCCCTGATGATTAGCGATGTAGAGAATTTTTTCGTATTTTTGTTGTCCATTCTACTGTCTTCTTTTGAAAAATTTCTTTTCACGTCCTTAGCACATTTCTTCATGGGGTTGTTTGATTTTTTCTTGCTGTTTGTTGTGAGTTCTAAGTAGATTCTAGTTATCAGCCCCTTATCAGATGTGTAGGATGCAAAATTTTTGTCCTATTCTGTAAGTTGTCTGTTTACTTTCATGACTATTTCTTTGGATATGCAGAATCTTTTAAGTTTGATCATGTCCCATTTATTTAGTTTTGTTGTTGCTGTGATTGCCTTTTGGTTCTTCTTCATAAATTCTTTGCATAGGCCAATGTCCAAGAGAGTGTTTCCAAAATTTTCCTCTAGAATTCTAATACTTTCATACGTTAGGTTTAAGTCTGTTATCCAGTGTGAGTTGAATTTTGTGAGAGGTGAAAGGTGTGGATCCTGCTTTAGCCTTCTACAGTGGCTATCCAGATTTTCTCAGCACCTTTTACTGAAAAGGTATTTTTTTCCCCAGTGTATATTTTTGTCTGCTTTGTCAAAGATTAGATGGCTATATGAGGATCGTTTTATATCAGGGTTCTCAGATCTGTTTCATGGGTCAATATTCCTATTTTTGTGCCTATGCCAGATTGATATAATTACTACAGCTTTGTAGTATAGTTTGATATCTGGCATATTAATACCTCCCATTTTGTTTTTATTGCCTAGCATTGCTTTTCATATGTGGGGTCTTCTCTAGTTCCAAACGAAGAATATAATCATTTTGTCTATATCTGTGAAGAATGATGATGTCATTTTAATAGCTATTTCACTGAATATGTAGATCAGTTTGGGTAGTATAGACATTTTAATGATGTTGAGTCTGCCGACCCCCGATCATGGAATGGATTTCCATCTGTTTACATCCTCTGCTATTTCCTTTCTCAGTGTTTCATAGTTCTCCCTGTAGAGGTCTTTCACCTAATTGGTTAAATATATTCTTAGGTACTTTATTTTCTTTGTTGCTATTGTAAAGTGAATTGAGACTTTGATTTGGTTCTCAGTTTGATTGTTGTTGGCGTATATGAATGCCTCTGATTTCTGTGTATCGATTTTGTATCCTGAAATTTTACTAAATTCATTTATCAGTTTGAGGAGTTTCTTGGTTGAGTCCTTGTGGTTTTCTAAATATGATACCATATCATCAGCAAACAGTGAAAGTTTGATCTCTTCTGTCGCAATTTGGATACCTTTAATTCCACTCTCCTGTCTTATTGCTGTAGCCAGGACATCCAGCACCATGTTGAATAGATGTGGAGATAGTGGACAGCCATGCGTGATTCCAGTTCTAAGTGGGAATGCTTTCAATTTTTCCCCATTCAGTATGATGTTGGCTATGGGTCTGTCATATATGGCTTGTATCATTTTTATGTATGTCCCTTCTATGCCAATATTATTAAGTGTTCTTATCATGAAAGGGTGCTGAATTTTGTCAAAAGCTTTTTCTGCATCTATTGAAAGAATCACGTGATCTTTATTTTTGCTTCTGTTTATATGGTGAATTACATTTATAGATTTACGTATGTTGAACCATCCCTGCATCCCTGGGATGAAGCCCACTTTTTCGTGATGGATTATTTTTTTGATAAGCGTCTGGATTCAGTTAGCTAGGATTTTGTTGAAAATTTTTGAATCTATATTCATAAGGGATATTGGACTGTAGTTTTCTTTTCTTTTCTTTTTTTTTTTTTTTTTTGTTCTATCCTTTCCTGGTTTTGGTATCAGAAATATGTTCGCTTCATAGAAGGTGTTGGGGAGGTTTCCATTCTTTGTGATGTTGTGGAATAATTTCTGCAAGATAGGCACCAGTTCTTCCTTGTAAGTGTGGTAAAATTGTGGTGTGAAACCATGGGATCTGGAATTTTCTTTCCAGGGAGATTTTTAATTGCTGTTTCTATTTCGGCTCTTGATATTGTTCTGTTCAGGAATTCTATTTCTTCCTGGTTGAGCCTATGGAGGCTGTGTGTTTGTAGATATTTGTACATGTCCTCCACATTTTTCAGCTTGTGTGCATAACAGTTGTTTTGGGATTCATAAATTATAAATTATATCCCCTTGGGATCAGTTGTTATATCTCCTTTTTTGTTCCTGATGGAGATTATTAGAGATTTCTCTTTTATGCTTTTCTTGAGCCTAGATAAAGGCATATCTATTGTTTATTTTTTCAAGGAACCAACTTTTTGTTTTATTAATCTCCTATATAGCTTCCCTGTTGTCAATTTCATTTAGTTCTGATTTGATCTTGTTAATTTCACTTCTTCTTCTGGGTTTGGGGTTGGTCTGTTCTTCTTTTCCAACTCTTTGTGTTGTTTCATTAGATTGTCTATTTGTGGTCTTTTTGACTTTTTGTTATAGGCATTTATGGAAATAAACTTTCCTCTCTGTATTGCTTTAGCTGTGTCCCAGAGGATTTGGTAAATTGTCTCTCTATTGTCATTTGGTTCAAAGAATTTTTTTTTTTATTTCCATCTTTATTTCTTAATTTATAACCTAATCATGTAGTAGGAGGTTGTTTAATTTCCACATTTTTTTGTAGAAATGTGATGTTCTTTTATTGGTTGATTTCTACTATTATTACGTGTGATCTGAGAAGATACATGATATGATTTCTAATTTTTAAAATTCCTTGAGGCTTACTTTGTATCCCGGGTTAGGGTAAATCTTAGAGAATGTCCCGTGTGCTGACTGGAAGAACGTACAATTAGTGGATTTTTGGTAGAGTGTCCTGTAAATGTTAGTCAGACACAATTGTTCCAGAGTTTTTTTTTTTTTTTAAGTCCTTTATTCTTCATTAATTTTCTGTTTGGTGGATCTGTCCTCTGCATTCACTGGGGTGTAGAAATCTCTAGTAATTATGGAGTTGCTGTTAGTCAATTTGCTTGGATCCTGTAAGGTTTGCTTTATGAATCTGGGTGCACCTAAGTTTGGTGCATATATATTTAATATTGTTATCTATTCTTGTTAAAATGTGCCCTTCATCATTATATAATGACCATATTTGTCTTTCACTACTTTTGTTGGTTTAAAAACTAAATTATCTGAGATTAGAACTGCCACATCAGCCTTATTTTGGCTTCTGCTTACTTGGAATACTGATCTCTACCCCTTTACTTTTAGTCTATATGCATCCTTGCAAGTTAGATGTGTTTCCTGAAGACAGCAGATACTTGGCCTGTATTTTCTTATCCATTCAGCCTGCCTATGTCACTTGATTGGGGAATTTAAGCCATTCACATTTATTGAGAGAACTGATAGATGAGGCAGATTACTGTTCATTCTTTTGGGTTGGATGTTGTTGCTTTGAATTCTATCTTCAGCCATTGTAATATATGGCCTTCATTCTTTAGGTTTTGTTTGTTTTTATATTCTTGATTTTCTATTACACTCCTCTATGCCTAACACTGTTTTGAGTACTTCTTGTAGGGCTGGTCTTGTCTTGGTGAATTCCCTGACACTTTGCTTATCTGAGAGTGTCTTAATTTCTCCTTCATATATAAAGCTTAGTTTGGTAGGGTACAAGATTCTAGGCTGGGCATTATTTTCTTTCAAAACAGTGAGGATGGGGCCCCAGTCTCTCCTTGCTTGTATTGTTTCAGTTGAGAAATCTGGGGTTATTCGGATCAGTTTTCATTTGTATGTAACTTGTTTCTTTCGCCTTATAGCTTTTAGGAATGTATTCTTTTGTTGATATTTTGGTCAGTCTGATGACTACGTGCCATGATGTTTTCCTGTTTGTATTGTATCTCCCAGGGGTCCTTTTAGCCTTTTGTATTTCTAATTCTAGGTTACTGGTTAGACTTGGGAAATTTTCCTCAATTATTTTTCAAATGACTTTTCCAACCCTTGGGTTTTTTCTTCCTCCTTCTCCAGAATCCAGTGGACCTGTAGGCTATTTTTCTTTGAATAATCACAGAATTCTTGTAAGCTTTGCTCATGTCTCAATTTTTTCTGCTCTAACTCTGTGATTAACTATTTGATTTGAAGGTGGTGTCTTCTTTTTTTATTGTATTTTATTTCATCATATTATGGGGGTACAAACATTGTTAAGGTTACATATATTGCCCCTGCCATTCCTCCCCCCACTCCCCGTCTTACCAAAACATCAATAGTGTCCTACCCTCAGGTGGTGCGCATCGCACCTATTTTGTAAGTGTAAATTCTTCTCCTCCTCCACCCTCCCATTTGCCCACCACCCGATAAAAGTTTGTTTTGTTTCCTTTTTTTTTTTTTTTTTGACCTTTGGGTTACATCGTATACCTTGCCTTTCCCTTGGAAGAGTTAGAGGTATTCAATCCCCCCCCCCACTATGCTAGCCACAACTCTAAGATGTGGATATCCCCCAAACTCTACTGGGTATTATCCCCATGTGTGCACCATAGTTTTAATCAGTCAGTACCAATTTGATGGCGAGTAGATGTGGAGCCCGTTTTCTTGATTTTTTTCACCTAACTTTGGATAACTGTTTTAAGCTTAATGCAGGATAGCATAAATGGTGCAAGCTCACTGTCGTTTCGTAGAATTGAATAGTATTCCATTGTGAGCATATCTCAAATTTTAGTTATCCACTCGTGAATAAACGGACACTTGGGTTGTTTCCATGATCTTGCAATAGTGAATTGTGCTGCAATCAACATTTGGGTGCAGATGTCTTTAAAGTAGAATGTCTTATGCTCTTTTGGGTAGATGCCCAACAATGCTATTACTGGATTGAATGGTATTTCTATATCTAGATGTTTGAGGTATCTCCACATTCTTTTCCACAGAGGTTGCACTAATTTTCAGTCACACCAGCAGTGTAGAATTGTTTGTGTCTCTCCACATCCTCGCCAGCATTTGTTGTTTTGAGATTTCTTCATACAAGCCATTCTCACTGGTGTTAGATGTTATCTCATTGTGGTTTTGGTTTGCATTTCTCTGATAATTAGATATTTTGAGCATTTTTTATATGTTTGCAGGCCATTATTCTGTCTTATTTGCAGAAATTTCTGTTCATTTCCATTGCCCAATTCTTGATGAGATTGTTTGATGTTTTCTTGTTTGTTCTTTTAAGTTCTAGATAGATTCTTGTTATTAGGCCTTTATCAGAAGTGTAGAGAACAAACATTTTCTCCCACTCTGTGTGTTATCTATTTGCTCTAATGATGGTTTCCTTAGCTGTACAGAAACTTTTAATTTGATGAGATCCTATTTGTTTATATTTGATATAGCAGTGATTGCCTTTGGGCTCTTCCTCACAAATTGTTTGCCTCGACCAATGTCTAATAGGGATTTCCCAACATCTTCTTCTAGGATTCTTAAGGTTTCATGCCTTAGATTCCATCTTGAGTCAATTTTTGTGAGAGGAGAGAGATATGGATCCTGTTTCAATCTTATGCATATAGCTAACCAGTTTTCCCAGCACCATTTATTGAAGAGGGATTCTTTTCCCCATTGTATATTTTTGTCTTCTTTATCAAATATTAGTTTGACGTATACTGATGGTTTCATCTCTGGTATCCCAGATCTATTCCAGATATTGATGCTTCTGTTCTTGTGCCAGTTCCAGGATGATACAAGTATTATTGCTTTATAGTAAAGTTTGAAGTCAGGAAGAATGATGCCACCCAGTTTGTTCTTACTTAAGATTTCTTTCGCTATATGAGGTTTTTTCTGGTTCCATAAAAAGTGAAGAATTAATTTTTCTAGATCTGTAAAGAATGCTGGTGATATTTTGATGGGGATTGCATTAATTCTGTAGATAACTTTAGGTAATATTGACATTTTAACGATATTGATTCTACCAATCCATGAACAAGGTAGATTTTTCAATCTGTTCAAATCATCTGCAATTTCCTTTTTTAGTGTTTCATAGTTCTCCTTGTATGAATCTTTTGTATCTTTCGTTAAGTATACCCCTATAAAGTTAATTTTGGGAGGCTATAGTAAAGGGTATTGTGTTTTTGATTTGAGTTTCTGTTTGATGGTTCTTGTCGTATATGAATGTTTCTGATTTGTGTATATTGATTTTATAGCCTGAAACTTTAGCAAATTTATTTATTATGTCTAGGAGTCTCTTGGATGACTCCTTTGGGTTTTCTAGGAATAATACTATATCATCAGTGAAGAGCGAGAGTTTGATCTCATCTTCCCCCACTTGGGTGCCCTTAATACCCGTCTCTTTTCTGATTGCTATAGCTAGGACTTCGAGTACTATGTTGAATCAGAGAGGAGACAATGGGCATCCTTTTCTGGTTCCGGATCTAGGAGAGAATGATTTCAATTTTTCCCCATTTAGGATGATATTAGCAGTGGGTTTGTCATAAATGGATTTGATAAGTTTAAGATATGAACCATCTATGCCTATTTTCTTAAGATTTTTTATCATAAAGCTGTGTTGGACTTAATCAAATGCTTTTTCTGCATCTATTGCCAGAATCGTATGGTCTTTGTTCTTGATTTTATTTATGATGTGAATTGCATTTATAGACTTGTGTATGTTGAACCAGTCTTGTGTCCCTGGAATAAAGCCTGCCTGGTCATGGGGAATTATTTTTTGATGTGCTGCTGAATTATATTTGCTAGAATTTTATTTAGGATTTTTACATCTGTATTCATGAGGGATACTTGTCTATAATTTTCTTTTTTTGTTATGTCATTTCCTGGCTTTGATAACAAGGTGATATTGGCTTTGTAGAATGAGTTAGGAAGGATACCATCTTTATCAATGGTGTTGAATAGTTTCTGTAGTATAGGTAAGAGTTCATCTTTGTATATTTGGTAGAACTCTGAAGTGTAGCCATCGGGTCCATGACTTTTCCGTTTGGGGATGTTTTTTATTACTGCTTCAATTTTTGAGCTTGAAATTGGTCTATTCATGAGATCTGTTACCTCCTGAGTGAACATAGGGAGGTTGTTTGTATCCAAGAATTTCTCCATTTCATCTTTGTTCTGTAGTTTTGGGGCATATAGGTTTTTATAGTAATCAAATATAATGTTTTGTATTTCTGTGGTGTCTGCTGTGTTCTCTCATCTTTCATTTCTTATTGAGTTTTTTAGAGTCATTTCCCTTTGATTCCTTGTCAATCTAGCAAGAGGGCTATCAATTTTGTTTATCTTTTCAAAAATCCATCTTCTGGTTTTGTCAATCTTTAGGATAGTTCTCTTGTTCTCCATTTCATTCAGTTCCGCTTTGATCTTCATTATTTCTTTTCTTCTACTAGGATTGCAAGTTGTTTGCTGTTCTTTTTCCAGTTCATTGAGCTTATTCATTAGGTTGTCAGTATCTAAGCTTTGTGTTTTCTTGATGTGAGCATTAATTACTATTACTTTTACTCTCAGGTAAGCTTTTGCTGTATCCCACAGGTTTTGGTAACAAGTATCACCATTATCATTTTTTGGAAGAAATTCTTGATTTCCCTCTGAATTTCTTCCTTGACCCAATAATTTTTCAATAATAGATTGTTTAGTTTCCATGATTTTGTGAGGCGTTGAGTGTTTCTGTTGGAATTGAACTGTGATTTTATACAATTATGTTTGGGGAAGATACAAGGTAAAATTTCTATGTTCTTGAATTTTTTAAGATCTGATTTGCAGCTTAGGATGTGGTTAATTTTGGAGACAGATCCATAAGCTGATGAGAAGAATGTAAATTCAGCTTTATTTGGGTGAAATGTTCTATAGAGATCTGTCAGAACTTTTTTATCAAGAGCTCTGTTCAGGTCCATTATTTCTTTGCTTATTTTCTGTTTGGAGGATCTATTCGGATCATTCAATGGAGTGTTGAAGTCCCCTGTTACTATGGCAGTGTTGTGTAACCTGGTGTTTATATTAGACAAGGTTTGTTTTATGTAATTGGGTGCTCCTGCATTCAGTGCGTAGATATTGAGAATTCTTAAATCGTCTTATTGTATCTTCCCTTTCACCATTATAAAATGGCCTTTGTTATCCTTTTTTACTTTTGTTATTTTAAAGTTTATGTTATCTGCAAATTGTATAGCTATCCCAGCTTTCTTTTGACTTCTGTTTGACTGGATGATAGCTTTCCATCCCTTGATCTTCAGCCAGAAGGCATCTTTCTGGGTTAGAAAATGTGTTTCCTGTAGACAGACGATGCTAGGCTTGTGGAGTTTTATCCACTCTGCCAATCTATGCCTCTTCAGAGGACTGTTTAAACCATTTACATTTATTGAAAGGATTGAAATTGGAGGAAGATTACCATTCATATTGTTGAGTGATGACTTGCTGCTTTGTCTTACTTCTTGTGCCATCATGTAAATCGGGATCTAAACTTTAATTCTTTGAAGATTTTACTTTGAGGAGTGTCTATTGCCATGTTCTGTTAGAAATGCGGGTCTGAGAATTTCCTGTAGGGCTAGTCTGGACTTTGCATATTCCTTTAGTGATTGCCTGTCTGAGAAGGACTTTATTTCTCCTTCATAGATGAAACTTAATTTTGCCAGATAAAGAATTCTAGTTTGGGCATTATTCTGTTTTAGAAGGTTAAGAATAGGCACCAAATCCCTCCCAGCTTGTAAGGTTTCAGATCAGAAGTCTGCTGTTAGTCTGATAGCTTTTCCTTTATAGGTTAATTGTTGTTTTGTCTCGCTGAATGGAGTATTGCTTCTTTCACTTTTACTTTGGTCAACCTAATGACCATGTGACGAGATGATTGCCTTTTCATGTTGAGTCTCCTAGGTGTTATGTGTGCTTCTTGTATTTAGATATCAGGATTTCTGGCCAGGCCCGACATGTTTTCCTTGAGTATTCCATGAGATAAATTTTTTAGGCCTTGTGTTTGTTCCTCTTCCCCTTCCGGTAACCCGATCACCCTGAGGTTCGGTTTCTTTTTACATAATCCCATACTTCTTGTAAGCGCTGGTCTTGTTTCTAGTTTCTGTGTTCCATTTCTTCCTCTGATTTGTTTAGTGCATAGGCATAATCTTCAAGCTCTGAGATTATTTCCTCTGCATGGTCCATCCTGTTTTTGGTGCTTTCTACTGTATAATGGAGGTTCTTGATTGTTTCCTTCATTGCCAAGATTTCTGCTTGGTTCTTCTGAATAATTTCAATATCTTTGGAGAATCTTTCATTCATTTCCTATATTTTTCTTGAGGTTTCTCTGTGTTGTTATTCTATTTTCTCTTCAATTCCGTTGAGATTTCTGACAATCCATATTCGAAATTCTTCTTCCATCAGTTTACTTGTATCATGTATGTTGGTGTCATTTGATGGGGATCGAGCATTATCTTTTGGAGGTGACTTTTCTCTCTGCTCCTTCATGTTTCCTGTGATCTTCCACTGGTTCTTTCTCATCTGGATGTTTTGCTGAGGACCAGAGGTGCTAGGGTTGGGTTATTGGCTAAGTTCTGGTGTTCCTAAGGATTGATCTCTGGCTGGGCTGGGCATATATGGTCCCGTCCTGTAGTGACTTAGAGGATTTTGATTCTGTTTGGTAGACTTTGGTGTAATGTCTTCACCTTATGTCTATTGAGATTAATACGTTTAGGCCCCTTGCTCAGAGATTCCGGGGTTGGATAACTCTTGTGAGTGAGATATTGCTCTTAACCCCTAGATTGAAGAGGGAGGAACTATGATTGGGTTTCAGATTACTCTGTCCAGAAACTGACAGGCAGGACAGCCGGACCCACCAATCCCTGTCTTCTGCCTCTTTAATTCCACAGATGGAGATAAACGGCTAGAACTGGGACAGTTTCTATATCTGCTCTGCCACTAAGGCTGGGACAGAAACTTTGGAGCCAAAGGCACAGCCCCAAGTCACAGGAGTGTGGGGGTCATAAAATCTCTCTGCCTTATAACCACCAAAGGCAGCCTCCTACTAGGCTTGGGCCTGCTCAGGCCGGCTCCCCACTCTGTACACAGATCGCGGGAGACCCGTACAGGGAGAGACTGTCCAGAAACTGAAAGGCAGGCAGACGGACCCACCAATCCCCGTCTTCTGACTCTTTAATTACACAGGTGGGAATGAGTAGCAGGAACAGGTACAGTTTATATCTCAGTTCTTCCCAAAGTCAGGGACATAAATTGGGAGCCAAGGGCACAGTCCCAGGTAACAGGAGAGTGTGGTTCGTAAAGTCTCTCTGCCTTATATCCACCTAAGGCAGCCTGCTTCATGGTTCTGCCCTGTCCAGATGGGCTCCACACTCTGGGCCCAGAGTGCAGGAGACCTGTGCAGGGAGAGACTGTCCAGAAGCTGACAGGCAGGCATCCAGATCCACCAATCACCATCTTCTGCCTCTTTAATTACACAGGTGGAGATAAGCAGCAGGAACATGGACAGTTTCTATCCCAGCTCCACCCCCAAAGAAGGACATAAACTTTGGAGCCAAAGACACAGACCCAAGTCGCCAGAGTGTGGGGGTCATAAAATCTCTCTGCCTTATATCCTCCAAAGGCAGCCTCCTTTGAGGCCCAGTGGTGCCCAGGCAGGCTCTGCACTCTGGACACAGAGAGAGGGAGACCTGTGCAGGGAGAGACTGTCCAGAAGCCGGGAGGCGGGCAGCCAGACCCACAAATCTCTGTCTTCTGCCTCCTTAATTACACAGGCAGAGATAAGCAGCAGGAAAGGGAACAGTTCCTATCTCAGCTCTGCCGCCAAGGTGGGGACAGAAACTTTGGAGCCAAAGGCACAGCCCCAAGTCACCAGAGTGTGGGGGTCCTAACATGTCTCTGGCTTATATCCACCAAAGGCAGCCTCCTACGAGGCTCGCCCCTGCCCAGTCGTGCTCTGCACTCTGGACACAGAGCTTGGGAGACCTGTGCAGGGAGAGACTGTCCAGAAGCGGGCAGGCAGGCAACGGGACCCACGAATCCCCATCTTCTGCCTCTTTAATTACACACAGGTGGAGATAAGCAGCAGGAATGGGAACTGTTCCTATCTCAGCTCCACCCCCAAGGCAGGGTCAGAAACTTTGGAGCCCAGGGTGGGGCTCCAGGTCCCAGGAGAGTGTGGAAGGTAATGTTCCTCTGCTTTAAAGCCACCAAAGGCAGCCTCCCCTGCAGTACTGCCCTGCCCAGGTGGGATCCACTCTCTGAGCACAGAGTCAGTGCAGCTTGTGCAGCGAGAGATGGTCCAATATTAAATTGGTGGAGCAGCGGTGCGTACCAGCACTCTCTCTGCACCTCCCCTCCAAACCCTGAATCCAAGTCAGTGCTGGAATGGGGAGGCGGGAGCAGTACTGGAGGGGCAGAGGGAGGGGGGACTGATGGATCAAGCAGTCTAAATTTGTGCACTCTGACCTTTCAGCGCTATCTAAAACCTCATCTATATCCAATGTCAAAGCCTCCTTCTGTGTAAACTCCCCTTAACCTGGACCCGGGAGTGTTCTGCAGGGAGATGCCAGAGTGGGTTCTGGTTCCTGTTGCATGGAGGGTGGTTGCTGGGTTCGGATCCTCCCCCACCTTAAACTGTGGCAGCTGTGTGCTCTGGAGAACTCAGAGCGTTCCCTGCTCTAGTCTACTCTCCATATGGCTTTGTCTAGTGCTACCACTTCTCACCAACTTCAGGCACATCCCAGCCTACGTGGAAGTGGAGCTCAGTATAGGAGGGAGTATCTCTCAGCACCAGGTAGGCAGCAGCCCAAACCACACCTCATTCCCTCCCTGTTGTGTGTCTCCGAATCCCCGAGTTTTGCAGAAGAATAATCGATTCACCTTTCCTTTAGGCTATAGATTGTCCTATCCCTATGTTTTCCAGTGGATGTCTGCAGGCTTGTGAAGCTGGTCCCGAGGAAGTACCGATCACTCGCGTGTGGTTATCTGCTTTCTTCACTTTTCGCTCTGAGAGCAGAGAGCCAGTGTGCCCTCCTGTCTCTCTCCACCATTTGTCATAATCAAGGTGTTGTCTTCAATCTCTGAGATTTTTCTTCTGTTTGTTCCACCCTGTTTTTGAGGCTTTCCACTGTGTTTTGTATTTTGCTGAATAGATTCTTCATTTACAGGATATCGGATTGATTCTTCTTTAAGATCTCAATTTCCTTAGTGAATCTTTGCTCCAATTCCTGTATTTTCTTTGTAGTTTTTTTGTGTTGGTTATCCATTTTTTCTTGCATATCATTGAGCTTTCTTACAATCTAATTTTGGAATTTTTCTTCTGTCATTTTAGTGTTTTGGGTTTGTTCAGTCTCTATTTCTTGTGAGCTGTTGTATCGCCTAGGGGAAGTGTTTTCAGTTTGCTTTTTGAATTTCCATAAATTTTAGGCTGGGCCCTCCCAATATGGATCAATTGATGGTGCTCAGGGGTCCTCTCTTTTGTAGTTTCTTGATCAGACACTGGGGGGAGCTCTTCCTCCACACTTGGAAGGTTCCCCTGATGGTTGGGTTTGCTCGTGGAGCCTGCCCCTTACCTGGGAGGAGATCTTGTCCCAGGTTTTTTTTTTTTTTTTTTTTTTTTTTTTCAAGTGGGTGACTTAAGCTGCTCTGGGAAGCAGATTATTTTATACTGCGTCTTATGCACTACACAGGCCTAGTAGGTTCTCCCTAGATCTTGGGGAGAGAGGGTTTTCTTGTCTCGCCCCACCTCCAGTGATGGAGCCTACCACTTTCGGCAGGAGAGGTGTGGGCTAAGGGGAGGAAATAGCTCCCCAGTCTGCCCTGCACCGCAGTGCCCCAGTGGCTGTGGCTCCCATTGGCGCTAGTTCTCTCAGCAGTTCGTTGATGGAGCCAGGTTTGGTGAGCCGATTGCAGATTATGTAGCGGCAGAATTTGCCAGGAGATTTTCTAGGCTGGGTGGGGAAGGGGGGCTTGCCTGCTGCACCATATGCCAGCTAGGCTGTGGACAACCTCAATGGCGTCCACTTGTCCACTTGCAGGGCACCAGCACTGAGGGTGACTCTTTAGGGTGTAGCAGGTGCTGGGTTGGGAGTCTGGGTCATAAGGACGCCCCATAGCCTCCTCTATGCCGCCTGCCAGACCCCCTGTTCAGCCATAGCCCTCGCTCTTATTGACCCACCTTTGCAGTCTTATTGACCCAAGGCAGTTACAGCTTAGTGTCCCCGACTTAGTGAACAGCTCTGTAGGGCTGGCGCCACTGGTTACCAGAGGCAAGACATCTAACTGCCTCCCCTATCAGCTCAGTTCAGTTTTCTCCCATCTTGGAGCCGTCCTAGTGTGGGGCTTGGAGGATTTCACAGTACTTTGCACCAATGATGGCACTCTCCAGCACCTTCTTCTTCTGCAATTTTGACCAATTTCAGGCAGGTCCCTGGCTGGGTGGGTGTGGAGGTCAAAGGGGAAGCAAGGAGTTCTCCTGTGGGTCAGATCACACTTCACCCCCAGGCCCGTTGAGCCGGCGCCCTCCCACAGTCCCTATTGTTTTTTTGCACTCTCTGGAGAAGGCGAACTTATCTCCTGATCACCTTGATTTTCCTTTTTTTGAGACAGTCCTATGCTGCACCATTTCAGATTCTCAATGCCGTCCTTGTAGTGGGGAGATCCACTCACATGTAAGAGACAAATATCTATGTCTCCTTCTCTGGGAGCAGGAGTCTGGGGGGTTACCATTACTCTGCCATCTTGACTTCCTTATTCATCTTCTATTGGAAATTTCCTGTTGGAAATTTCATTTAGTTCTGATTTGATATTATTGATTTCACTTATTTTCCTGGGTTTGGGGTAAATGCCAACTTTCTCTTAAGCCAAACCCCCACATATATTTATATCATTTTATTTTTATTTTTTGTATTTCAGCATATTATGAGGGCACAAATTTTAAGGTTTTGAATAATGCCCTCGAACCCTCCAACCACAATTCTGAGCTTCAAGTGTGACTATCCTCCAGATGTTGCATGACTCACTCATTATGTATGTATATACCCACCTGCCTCCCCCCGTTCCACCTGTCCAATACCCATTTTATGTAATTCCCATGTGTCCACTTAGGTGCTGATCAGTTAATACCAATTTTCTGGTGAGTATATGTGGTTCTTGTTTTTCATTCTGGGGATACTTCACTTAGTAGTATGGGTTACCGCTCTATCCAGGAAAATACAAGATGTGCTATATCACAATTGTTTCTTGTGGCGAAATAGTACTCCATGGTATACATATACCACATTTTATTAATCCGCTCATTAATTGATGGACACTTGAGTTGTTTCCACAGCTTTGCAATTATAAATTGTGCTGCTATAAACATTTGTGTGCAGGTGTCTTTTTTTGTAGAGTGTCATTGAATCTTTTGGGTAGATGCCCAGTAATGGGATTGCTGGCTCAAATGGTAGATCTACTTGTATTGCTTTAAGGTGTCTCCATATGACTTTCCATAGAGGCTGAACTAGTTTGCAGTCCCACCATCAATGTAGGAATGTTCCTATCTCTCCACATCCACACCAACATTTATTGTTTTGGGACTTGTTAATAAGGGCCATTATCACTGGAGATAAGTGATATCTCATTGTTATTTTGATTTGCATTTCTCTGATGATTAGAGATGTTGAGCATTTTTTCATATTTTTTTTGGCCATTATTCTGTCTTCTTTAGAAAGGTTTCTGTTCATGTCCTTTGTCTACTTTTATATTTAATTTTCTGTTCCATTCCATATCCCCTGTGTCATTTTTCTTTTCTTGAAAAATTACTACACTGTCTTATTTACTTTATTTATTTATTTTTATTTGTTATGACACCTGGAATGATGTATCCTTCTCCTTCCCTTCTTTCTCAAAATTATCTTGAGGGTTTTTGTTTGTTTGTTTGTTTTTCTTAAGATGTATCTTTTTGTTGTGTGGTTAACACATAAATAAAATTTACCATATTTACTGTTTTTAAGTCTATAGTTCAGTAGTGTTAACTATACGTGCCTTATATAAGCAAATGATCTCAGAACTTTGTCATTTTGCAAATCTCAAACTTTATATCCATAAAAGAATTTCCCTTTCCCCCTCCACTGACTCTCTTTCTATGATTTTAACTACTTTAGATAGCTTATATAAGCGAAACCATATAGGATTTGTATTTTTGTAACAGTCTTATTTTTATAAGCATAAGGTACTCAAGTTTCTTCCAAGTTGTAACATGAGACAGGATTTCTTTCCTTTATAAGTCTGCACCCTGACTTTTTGCATATGTACTACCTCATTTAGATTTTAGAATCAGTTTTCATATTATAGTGAAAAATCTTATAGTGAGTTTGAATTAGGCTGAGTGGATTTTAAAAATTAATTCAGGGAGAATTGACAACTTTATAGTAATGACTCTTCCAATCTATGAGCAAATGTGTTTCTCTTCATTTCCTGGTGTATTCTTTGATGTTCTTCAGTAAAGTTTTATAGTTACCTCTTTTAAGGCCTTGCATTTTCTTATTTCCTAACTTTTTTAGTTTTTATTTATGAATGACATTTTTAAATATTAAATTCTATAGGCAGTTAATCTGTTAATGCTGATGTATGGGGAATAGATATATAGATTTCTGCATATATATCTGACCATCTGAGAACTAGTTAGCTCAATAATATGTTGCTATCATTCATTTATATTATTATATGTAGCTATAGTTATTTTAATGTGGTTTAATATTCTGTTGTCTGAATATGGCCACTTTTTATCTACTCTTCTATTATTGAGAAGTTTGGTTGTTTCATTGTTGTTTTTTCTATTAAGGACAGTGATGCTATAAATATTCTTGCCCATGTCTTATGATCTACAACTATAAATTTTTATCTTTGGGATACACCTAGAAGTGGAATTGCTTAGAATTAGAATGTGGGAATGTTCATCCTTTGAAGATAATACTAAATAGTTTCTGGAAATTGCTTTATCAATTTATACTGCTACCAGCAGTAGGGACAAGCAACTAAATCAATATCCTTCTAAAATCAATATTATCAGCCTATTACTAAGTGATCAGGTATTCATAAATTTATCATTTGTGCTTAGAAATAATTTTTATTTTCTATTTTTGGGGTACAGAGTTCTGTCTCTGTCATGAATGTGTATGTGTGTGAGGTTTATCAAATTTTCAAATCTTCTATATCATTACTTTGCTTTTAGGTCTGTTAACTGATGTCATCTTTATTGCTAAATAAGTTTCCTTTTTGTCTAGTTCTTTTGAAATTTGTTTTGTTAAATATTACTAGGTGTTGAATATTATCAAGCACTTTTTATTTGATCATATTTTAAAATGATCAAATGCCTTTATTCTTATGATTGGATAATGAGTAAACTAAATTTTAATAAAGTTAAATTATATATTACAACTCTTACATCATGAAGTGATTTTTGGCTATCATATTTTTAACATATTGCTGAATTCAATTTGATAGCTTTATTTTTGATTTGTTTATTTTTTTACACTTATAAGTTTGGTCTATAGCTATTTTTTTCCATGTGCTATCCTTTTTAGTTCTAATATCAGTATTATACTGGCCTCAAAAAATAAGTTGAATAGCCTCACATATTGTTCTCATGCTCTGTAACAGTTTGTAGAAAATTAGAATTTTATTCCTCAAATGATTGGCAGAAATATTCCTTAAAGACATCTAGTCTTATATCTTTTGGAGAGTGAGAGGAAAGGACATTTCACTGGTTTTTTAACTTTGCCTATGTTTGTATGTCAATTCAGACATGCTACTTCTTTCTGAGATTATTTTATTAAGCTTTATTTTTAGTAAATCTTTATGTAGGTATTAAATTTTAAAGATTATACATAATACTTTCTAATAACTAAAATATACATGGCTCATGCATCTGTAGGTAAGGATGTATGTTTGCAAGTATATATTTATTTTTGTGTGTATGTTTGGTTATAGTTAGGCATTAGAGGTAAGAACTGAGTTTTCAGTTAATGATCAATCCTCTGTCTTAAATATTGTGCATCTTTACTACCCAAATTTTACAAATACAGCACATAAATAAAATGTGGGTCAATTTGACATTTGAAGGGAGTTGCAAACTACTACGAAATGAATTTGTCCTTTTATATCAGAACAAGGGAGTCGTTCTCCCTTTGCATAGGTCATAAAATAATTGTTTTTTGTGTACTTGCAATGACACTGAAGAATATTTACTGTGTGGATTTGGCCTCTTCTTTAGTAATGAGCGCTAGCAGTCTAATAACTGGTTTACTCAGGAAACTGGGCGAGAAACAGGGACAAACACCCTTCGCTTCATTATCATTCATGTAATTAAATTTTATTTTATAAATTGAGGGCTGATACTTGTATTGGTTGTCTATCAGTTTTACCTCTCAGGGATGCTGTACTCTATTAACCATCTCCCTAACTTTCTGCAGATCAGAATCCCTTGATTACCACTGAGTCTTTGCTACTCATTAGAGAATTGCATCCATCTTCCTTCTGATGTTAAGCACCAGCATGTGACATCTATATTTTTTTTAATATTCTATGATCTAATTGTTATCAATGAACACAGTTTTTCAATAGCATCTTCTATCATCAGCCCTAGCCTACTATTATCACTGCCACTAAAATTGCCACCAGTGATGCTGGTGTCCCTTTTACTGCTGCTGTACTTATTGCTTTGGTAAATGACATATCCCCTGGCCCGCCACTGGAACATGATCATCTGGTGTGTTTTTATGCCTTACATAGTATATCTAGAATATCTTCATCTTTGAGCATTTTAATATTTCCTTGCAGGTCTGCCTTGGTAACTTTGGAATTTCAACCTCACTTCTTTTAGAGTGACACTTATTTTCATTGTCTATTAGACTTCCCAGCAGCATTTCTGCACAAAACTGAGGATCCTTGTGTGGATGATAAATGCTGTAAAATGGAAGGGTGTTCTCAAATTAATAAACTCTTATCTAATATTAGGTTCCACCCCTCTGATCTAGGACTCTCCAAATCCTGTCCTATGCATGCTTTCCTGGCTCATGATTATAATAATAATAAATTCCCAGGTGCTGAGATATTTATGTCAATTATTTAGTTCTTAGAGTAAACTTTGCAATTTTCAAAGTGACAGGTTAGTCTTATTTGAGAAATACAACAATTCACGAAATTCAGCTAATATGTGTTAGATCTGGACAGAAGGATGGTTTCTTGACTTTTAGTATAGTTCTCTAGTCATTATATCATCAAATTATCCATCCAATTACTAAGATTTTAACCACCAAATCTAAGCCTCGTTGAATAAATCTTTGTAGATACTCTGTTGTGAGATAAAAATTTTGTAAAGGAAACAATTTCTATAGAACATAATCACTGGAACTACTGAATGTAATAACTGTAGCTGAAATTCCTATTGCAAAAAGATATGTAGAAGAATATCTCTTAAATTGTTAACCATGACATCAATCATAGCTTTTTCCCAAACCTGTTTCACGTGGATTTATCCCTCAGAGGGTGGACTATTTCAAACTCTGTGCATAAAAACCTAAAATAGGTTACCTATTAAGGACTAATATACCTGCATGGGGACTAAAATGTATAATTTAAAGATCAAAAAGGCTATTTTTTTATAAGTAGTAAAATACAAATTCAGAAGCATAATTTATCCTTAATTTTCCTTCCAATACAATTTATACTGAAATTATGTTAACATATGTGGCTTTTGTACAATCAAGGCCATCATATCTGCCAATGTAACTTGCAAATGATAATCATTATTTGGTAAACTAGATTCAGAAGGCTGCCTATACAACCTGTCTTTTTAAACTGTTTCTAATTACATACTGACGAAAAAGGCATGGGAGACCAATTGAATTAGAGGTTCCAGGAGAGACCTCATATTACTAATTACTATATTGCCTTAGAAATATTCCTCCCAAAGCTTTCCAAATAACTAAAGACATCACACAAAACATTCACCTGCAAGAACATTTATGCTTAACATGGCATAATCAGCAGTAGGTGTAAATAAAATGGGAAGAGATTTGTTTGAAACATGTCATTTAATCCCATAACTCTGAATATCCAAAATAAGCCAGACATTAAATTAAGTCTCAAAGTAAAAGGCACATTTTAATTACATGTGAGGATAGAAACAGATCTGAGCTAGGAATGCTTGGCTGTGGCACTGGCTGTGTCATTAACACAAGGTGTGACCTTGGAAAAGTCATCTTCACTTTTCATGGCTTATTTCCTTCATTAGTAAAATGAGATTATTTCAAGATCTCTTTCAAACACTAAAACCATATGAATACAAACCAAAATATGTTGTTGATTTGGGACACACTAATATTTTAATAATGTCTTTAAAGTGGTTTGTCTGAAATATTTCCTTCTCAGGTAGTTGTTGTGGAGACCCTGCTTAGGGAGAGGTTCCTCAAAAAAGGGACTATATTTTCACTTTCTCATAAGTGGAAGAAAGTTCAAAACATGCTAATTGGGCTAGCTTCAAATTCCAAATATGTATAAATGGAACAGGTGCAAATGTAACTGGTGATAATTGGTGGCTAATTATGCAAGCAATAACACACCCCAGAGTATGGGATTGTCTGCTAATACATATAAGCCTTGAGTGTGAGTTTATTAGCAGGCGAACACACACCCTAGAGGTTGTATTATGCAGAAAAAAATTATTTTGGAAACTCAAAATATTTTTAAGTAGAAAATAAAGTTCTGGAAAACATATTAGCACCCTATATAAAATATTTCAAATGTAACCAAGTAATCAGGCCTAGAGGAAATATTTCAGAAGAAAATTTCCTTGCATATACCTCCTTTAATTCTTCACTCAGCATGTCATCGTTCCGACACCTCCCTCTATACCTGCTTAATCTAAGAAGACATTTGGAAAAATAGAAAAATGCCTTTGCTTTCTTTAAAAATATAATGCCATGAACTGAATTAACATTTAGTCAGAAGTAATAAATGACCCTAGTAAAATTTTTTCATAAAGGATCAATTATATTTGCCACTACGTAGTACAAGTCTTCCCATAAAGTTCTTTCATTCAATGTCATTTCCTTAAAATTAAAATCATTGATAAGAAAAAAAAAAAATCATTTCCACCAGGACCACTATTTGTGTGAAGTTTGCACATTTTTCCCATGCCTGTGTGGGTTTTTCCAGTGGTCCTGTTTCCTCCCACACACTAAAGCTGGGCATATTAGATGAATTGATGTGTCTAGATTGTCATAGTGTGAGTGAGTGCAGTTATGTGTGTGAGTGGGCCCTGCAACGGAATGGTGTTCTCTCTAGTGTAGGTTCCTTCCTTGAACCCTGAGCTGCCAGGATAATCTCTGGGCACCTGTGACCCTGAACTCAAATAAGCATGTTGGAAAATGAATGCATGAATGAATGAATACAGATTATGGTAATATAAAAATTCATAAAGTCTATATTAATCATTCAAATTCATAATAAAAATGATGTGATTCATATGAAAGCACTCAGATAGTGTAAATAAAAACCCCAAATACTTCTTATATTAAAAATAGGAATACTTGTGTACTGTTTATACATTTAAGAAAGAGTAACAAAGACAAGACAGCTATTCATTCAATTTTCTGTGAATCAGTGAATTACATTGGTCATAATGGTGATAGGTTTTATTTAGACATTTGCTTATGTTTTGTGACCAAAAATATGCCATAAGAGCTTCACTGTTGCTTATGGTAAAATTGGCTTCATTACATATTTTTTCACCTAAAGTCACAGTTTCCAAGAATCTATTTAGGAAATGAGGGCATACCATAAATGCCCCAGAAAGTGACATTTAACAAGGACAACTAGAAAAAACTATGTCCTTAGCTGAGAAGAAAATTGGAGGAAAATGAGGAGGAGCAAGATTATTATTATTTTTTTTTTCTTCTGTGTAGTGAGAATATCACCTGGACAGGCTTCACAGATGGGACAGTTTGCTCAAGTATATATTTAGGGAAGAACTAGTCAGGTACAAACTAATAGAGAATACTGGAGTTTGGTTCTGTATTCAAATTGCAGTCAGAACCTCATGACTTCTCACCGATTTCACCATTACCACCTTAGTCCAAACCACAATCATTTCTAACCTCTATTACTGTTATTTGTAGAAATAAAACTTCTTCCATACCTGTCCACTTTTAGTCTGTCCTCAACACATCAGCCAGAATAATTTTATATTTTTGTTTAGGTTTTCAATTTTTTTTTTTTTTTTTTTTTACATTTCAGAATATTAAGTGGGCACAAAAGCTTTGGTCACATAAATTGCCTTTGCACTACCCTAGTCAAAGTTATAAGCATGCACCTCCCCTAAATAGTGTGCATTGCACAAGTTAGGTGTTAATTTACTCATCCCCTCATCCTCTCTCCCATCTGCTGGATACCCAATTAATGTTAATTCCATATGTGTACGTAAGTGTTGATTGAATAATACAAATTTAATGGTGATTACATGTGGTGTTTGTTTTTCCATTCTTGTGATACTTAACCTAGAAGAGTGAGCTCCAGTTCAATCTAGGTTGATATCAGAGGTAAAATCTCACCACGTTTTTATGGCTGAGTAGTACTCCATATATATATATATATATATATATATATATATATATACACATACACACACACACACACACACACATATATATGTCACTATATATATATATATATATATATATATATATATATAAAAAACATTTTATTAATCCAATCATGGATTGATGGGCACGTAGGTTGTTTCCACATCTTTGAAATTGTGAATTGTGCTGTTATAAAAAATGCAAGTACAGATATTCTTTTTGTAGATTGTCCTTTACTCCTTTGGGCAAATTCACAGTAGTAGGATTGCTGGGTCAAATAGTAGTTCTACTGTTAGTTATTTGAGTATCTCCACAGTATTTTCTACAGATGTTGTATCAGTTTGCAGTCCCACAAGCAGTGTATGAGTGTTCCTATCTCTCCACATCCATGCCAACATTTATTGTTTTGGAGCTTTTTGATAAAAGCCATTCTCACTGGAGTTAAGTGATATCTCATTGTGGTTTTGATTTGCATTTCCTGGATGATTAGAGATGTTGATCATTTATTCATATGTTTGTTGGGCATTACTCTACCTTCTTGTGAAAAGTTTCTGTTCATGTCCTTTGCCCACATTTTAGTGGGGTCGTTTGATTTTTTTTTCTTACTGATTTGCATGCGTTCTTTATAGATTCTAGTTATAATCCCTTTAACATATGTATAGCATGCAAATACTTTCTCCCATTTGTGTACATTGTCTATTTGCTGTAATGATTTTTTCCTTGGCTGTGCAGAATGTTTTCAATTTGATCAGGTCCCTCTTATTTATTTTTGTTCTTGCTGTGATTGCTTTTGGGGTCTTCTTCATAAATACTTTGCCAATGTCTATAAGAGTTTTTCTAACATTTTCTGCTAGAATTCTTTTAGTTTAATTCCTTAGGTTTAAGTCTGTTATCTACTGTGATTTGATTTTTGTGAGAGTCTTATGTTAGCTTTGTATACCTTTTTGGTAGTATTCCTTGCTTCTCAATGTTATATAATAAATTCTTCATGACAGGTAGTACCATTTCTTCTTTGAAAGAATGATAAAATTCTGGTGTGACAGCATCTGGTCTAGTATTTTTGTATTGTTTGTGTTGGAAGATTTTATATTGCAACCTCAATTTTGGTACTTGATCAGTGTTCTCATTTTATACATTGCATGCTCAGCTAGATCTGTTTCTAACTTAGAGCTTAACATGCTTATCTTTGAAAAATTGTGCAACTGTCTATTCTTGTAGACAGAATTAGGTAAGGAAACCTCAAAAATGAACTGTATATGTAATTCTCTAACAAAAGACAACTATTTGTTGTACCAATAAATAATGATTCAGGACTTCATTCAAGGTCTCAGTCTGAGGGAAGCTGAGAACCCCTGACTCCCCCATCTTTTGAACTGCTCTTGTCTCTGTCTCGATCATTTCTCATCTATAATATATCATTTCTTTATTTCTTATTTCCACATCTCTTGTGACGATCCTGCTTTGGGACCTGTTTGTGCTGGGAGGGTGGCCAACTCCTGGCACTAAGTATTTGTGAAATTTAGCCATGTTTTCAAGTCTATGTGCATACAAATTTTTATAGTATTCAGAGATGATATTTTGTATTTCCATGGTAACAAATGTAATTTCTCCTTTTTAATTCCTAATTGTGATTTATTAGAGCCCTTTCTTTTCTGATTCTGGTTAATCTAGCATGAAACCTATTGAGTTTGTTTATGTTTTCAGAGCATTAATTTTTTGTTTCATTAATCTTATGTATAGTTCTTTTCTTATCGATAGCATTTAGTTATGCTCAGGTCTTGGTTGTTTCTTTTCTTCTGCTGGGTTTATTCATCATTTTCCAGTTCCTTGTGATGATTCATTAGATTTTTGGTTTTTTTATCTTTCTTTGTTTTGGATGTAGGCATTTAAGGCTAGGAATTTTGTTCCCAGGACTGCATTAACTGTACCCCACAGATATTTATAACTTGTGCCCCCTTTATCATTTAGTTAAAAGAATATTTTGATTTTCATCCTAATTTTCTTCTTTTCATTAGTATCATTCAGTAGTATATTGTTTAGTGTCCATGTCTCTGTGTAGAGATGATTGTTTATGTGGGAGTTAATTTCTAATTTTATTCCACTCTGAGAAGATGCATGACACAATTGCTAATTTGTTTTATCATGTTTTGTGGCCTACGATGTGATCAATCTTAGAGAATGACCCATGACCTGATGAGAAGTACGTATATTCAGTGGATTTGGGGTGGAGTGTTCTTTAAATGTCTGTTAGGCCCGTTTGGTCTTCAGTTCTGTTAAAGTTCATTGTTTCTTTGTTTATTATCTGTTTGAAGGATCAGTCCTGCTCTTTCAAAGTATTGTTGAAGTACCTGGCTATTACAGTGCTGGTGTATATCATTTAGTTTAGATAAAATAGGTTAGCATTATGAATCTGGATGCACCCTTGTCAGGCACATAAATATTTAGAGTTAGTATGTCTTCTTGTTGAATTGTTCCCTTTACCATTATATAATGATTATCTTTGACTTTCATTACTTTTGTTGATATGAATACTACATTATCTAATATGAGAACTGCTTCTCCAGCTTTCTTTTGATTTCCAATTGCATTAAATGTTTTCCATCACTTCACCTTGAGTCTGAATGAGTCCTTGGGGGTTAGACATTTTTCCTCGAGACAGAAGATACTTGTCTTTTATTTTTTATCCACTCAGCTAGCCTATGTCTCTTCAGAGGGGAGTTCAAGCCATTCACATTTATTGAAATAATTGATAAGTAGGGTGTTTTTCTGTGCATCTTGTTTTATCTGTTGAGCCATTGTGGTATCTGGGCTTTGGTGTTTTTCTTTTGAGTAAATTTACACTAGGTGATGTTTATTGTACTGGTGTGTATATAATGCAGTTCTAGTACTTCCTGCAGCAATATCTTGCCTTGACAAACCCTTTCAGTCTGAGAAAGTCTTTATTTCGCCCTCATATAAGAAACTTACTTTTTCAGGATACAAAATTCTAGGCTGGCCATTGTTCTGTTTGAGAAGACTAAGAATGGGTCCTCAATCCCTTCTGGCTTATAAGGTCTCAGTTGGGAAGTCTTCAGTTAGTCTGATGGGTTTTCCTTAGTAAGTAAACCGATGTTTTTGCCTTATTCTTTGTAGAAGATCCCCTATCATCTTTGTTTTTGCCAGTCTGATGGTTATGGGTTGTGGTGTTTATTTTTTTATGAATCTCCCAAGAGTTCTTTTAGCTTCTTTCAACTGGATATCTAGAATTCTAGCAAGGCCAAGGAAATTTTCTTCAATCATTCCCTCAAATAAGTTTTCCCACTCTTCTGTATTTTCTTTTCTACACTCATGGATGCTTATGATTCCTATCTTAGGCCTCTTTACATAATCTCATATTTCATGTAGGCTTTACTTTTTCCCGTTATTTCTCTGCTCTATCTCTGTGACTGAATTCATTAATTTAGAGGTGTTTTCTTAAAGCTCTGAGATTCTTTATTCTACCTGATGTAACCTATTCTTAAGGGTTTCCACTGTGTTTTATAATTCTTTGAAAGAATGTTTCATTTTCACAAGTTCTATTTGCTTTTTCTTTAATGATTCAATTTCTTTAGTGAATTATTCATTCATTTTCTGCATTGTTTTTCTTGTTCCTTTGTGCTATATTTCTATTTTGTCTTGTATTTAATTGAGCTTCCTTATAGTTCACATTTGCAAGTCTTCATCTGTCATTTCAATATTGTGAGTTTTCTTAGTATCTATTGCTAGAGAGCTTGGGTTTCTTTTGGTGGTGTCCTTTCACTCTGATTATTCATACCTCCAGAGTTTTATCATGGATTTCGTCTCATCTGGAGCAGCTGTTGCTTCTTACTTTTGGATTTTTTTTTGTTATGTAATGACATGTGCATTTTAATCTCTGAGTCTGTTGGTGGTTCTTGTGGGTAAGTAGCGACCACACCCTGTATGTTTATATAAGTAAGAGCAGTAAAGTGCATGCAAATTGACCTGCCTCTCAGTAGGTGGTACTTGCTGGAAGGAACAAGATGCAATTTGGTTTTTGAGTCATGTGATTAGCTATAGTTCCTTAGGAGAAGCAATCTATTGCTCCAGGTGTTGGGTAGAGTGCTGAAACCTTCTATTTTTTTTTTTTTAATTTATGAAATGTTACCAGTTTTATTTTGTCATTGGAAAGAGGTTTATCTCAACCAGATTGTAACAAAATTACCAAAGGTTATTTCATAAAAAAAATTTTAATACAATAGATCTTAGGAAATTAAACACATTTGTTTAAAAATCCTATCATGTGAACTGTAACATAAGAGAGCAGTAAAGATAACACTACACATGTCGGGGCACATCTGCGGACTTGTGGGCTATTTACACACATACAACCTGAACCATGGCCTTCTGAACCCCTCACAGACAGCTCACTGTGACCTGATCTAACTCTGACCAAGAGCCTCCAAGCTGGAATTACCACCTCTTTTGCATTAAAAAGACTAACTCCTCCAAGAAGTCAGCATCAGATGAGTTGGGCAAAGCACTCTACCCTACAGTTACACCAAGGCCCCACAAGCTGAGGAAGCAGATGTTCCTTCTAGGTTGAATCCTAGAGAAAAAAATTCCCAATTATCTGCATCTCACCTGCTTCCTCCATAAATTTGTGGTCTCTGGGCTCATTTGAGTTCCTAGTTGCTCTGTTTGCAAATGTGCAATCCATGTGCCCTGTGTCCTCAGCCCCAAGTTTTGCTGGGCACCCCCATCCTGTACTGATGGTGAAAAGAACCCTGAAAGGCAAATGTGTGGCCTTGCCCATGGCAGTTCATAGGGGCGGGAGGCAGAGCTGAGCACGTTCGAGGGGATGGTGGTGGCCAATATGAGGCAGCCAGTGGCTTGCTAGTTAGGAAGAGAAAAAACTTATGCATCAGTAAGAACAGAACCTCTGGACCTCAGAACACTACTGTATCTAGCATCTTCTAGTGGGGACATGAGTCTGTTACAAGGTCAACCATCTATTAGGAAAGTTGTAGGGGTTTTTTGGTTTTGTTTTTTGTTTTTGTTTTTTCCATTCCTACAGAAAATAGGTATAAGGAAGCCCATTCAATTTGGTGGTTAAGATTTAGGGACCAAAGGGCTCTGTGACAAGATGAATTCTTTGATAACCACTGAATTTCTAGAGGAGTGGCAGGTTGCATGTGCTTTTAAACCAGATGCAATTGAAAGCCGTGTGCCCCCAGCTGGCCCACTGATAACACAGCTATTGCTGATGCTGACATACAACAGGCACTGGAGGCCCAGTGATCACTACCAACGGTTTTGGCCGAGAGTCAGAAACACAGTGAAGCCCCAACCAGTCTGGCCAGTTGACAAATCACAGGGAAGGCTTCTCTCCTAACCCTGAGGACCAGGTATGGGCCTCCCTGCCCCACCTGCTCAAGCCCCAATGGGGGTATATCTCCCTCTGCGCTGCCCAGAGCCCATTGTTGGCCAGAACATTCCTCCTAGCCTATTCTTCCTCAGCCAGGCTCCTCTGTGTGGGCACCTTGGCACATAACTAATGGCAAAGAGAGGGCTGGATTTTCAGATCCAGGGACCTGCCCAAGGAAGAACCAACCAAGTGCCCCACCAACCCTCGCACATCACACTGGCTAAGAGGCTTCCCCGGAAGAGGTGGCCTCAGCCCAGGTTTCAACCCCAAAGCAGTAATTGTCTGACTTTCCCTTGGTGATTCACTAGGGGCAGAGCCAGGCAGCCTGGACCCTCTCCCCAGACTGGAGGCTGCAACTTGGCAGACACAGGCTATATCTGGAAGGCCTGCTTCTGAGCAAGGTCTATTGTAATGAACTTTTCAAAATATTGTGCATTATTTCATTAAAGCAAAAATTAAATATTTGCTGTTCAGATTGAATTCTGTGCTAATTTTACACAATTGTAGCACTGTATATGTTATCAAACTTTTCCTTCATATTGATATGGTCTAGCTGGTGGTGTCTCTGGTATGCCACCTTTCCTACTCCTCTAGAGTAATCTTCTTAAAAAATTCATCATATTCTGCCACTCCTATACTCAAGATACTCAAAGGGGTCCTATCTTACTCAGGTGAACACTCAACCCTTGTATTGGATTCAAACCACAGATCTGGCTTCCTATGACTTCTCTGACCTCATTTCTTCCTCCTATTTTCCTCTCACTCTTTTTAAGCCACAATAACTTATTTCCTGTTCTTCGAATATACCAGTCACACAGATACCATAGAGACTTCAATCTTTCTGTTCTCTCTATTATATAACACTATTCCTTAAAATATCTATATGGCTTGCTCCTTTACCTCTTATGAGGTCTTTGCTAAATTGTACCTTCTCAGTGAATCTTTCTCTGACCATTCCATTATTCTTCCAACATAAAATTGAAAACCAATCTGCATTCCCATCCCATTGTCCTGCAATATTCTTGCCCATAATACTTAGGATCTTAATTTGTTGTTTATCGTTTGTTTCCCCCACTGGAATGTAAGATTGAGGAAGACATGTATTTTTGTCTCTTTATTTTTATTTTATATTTATTTCAGCATATTATGGGGGTACAAAATTTAAGCCTTCAAATAATGTCCTTGCTCCCCTCCCCCAGGATTATGAGCTTCAAGCATGACCATCCCCCAGACGGTTCACATCTCACTCATTATGTATGTATATACCCGCCCCTCCTCCCCCCTCACCCCCTGCACAATACCCAATTAATGTAGTTCCTATGTGTCCACTTAGGTGCTGCTCAGTTAATACCAGTTTGCTGGTGAGTATATGTGGTGCTCGTTTTTCCATTTTTTGGGATACTTCATTTAGTAGTATGGGTTCCAGTTCTATCAAAAATAATACGAGATGTACTATACCACCATTGTTTCTTAGAGCTGAAAAGTACTCCATTGTATACATATACCACATTTTATTAAACCACTCATGAATTGATGGGCACTTGGGTTGTTTCCACAGTTTTGCAATTATTAATTGTGCTGCTATAAACATTCACAGCCAGGTGTCTTTTTCATAGAGTGACTTTTCTTCTTTTAGGTAGATGCTCAGTAGTGAAATTACTGGATCAAATGGTAGCTCCACTTCTATCACTTTAAAATATCTCCATATTAATTTCATAGAGGTTGAACTAGTTTCCAGTCCCACCTGCAGTGTAGGAGTGTTCCTAGATCTCCACATCCATGCCATCGACTATTGTTTTGGGACTTTTTGGTAAAGTCCATTCTTACTGGAAGTAAGTGATATCTCATTATAGTTTTTATTTGCGTTTCCATGATTATTAGAGATGTTGAGCATTTTTTCATATGTTTGTTAGCCATTATTCTGTCTTCTTTAGAAAATTTCTGTTCATGCCCTTTGCCCACTTTTTGATTGGGTTGTTTGATTTTTTCTTGCTGTTTTTCATGAAATCTAAGTAGATTATTCTTATCAGCCCCTTATCAGATGTGTAGGATGCGAAAATTCTCTCCCATTTTGTAGGTTGTCTGTTTAATTTCATGATTATTTCTTTGGCTGTTCAGAAGCTTTTTAATTTGATCATGGCCCATTTGTTTATCTTTGTTGCTGCTGTGATTGCCTTTGGGTTCTTCTTCATAAATTCTTTGCCTAGGCCAATACCTAGAAGAATGTTTACAACATTTTCCTCTATAATTCTAATACTTTCATACCTTAGGTTTAAGTCTGTTATCCAGCATGACTTGATTTTTGTGAAAGGTGAAAGGTATGGATCCTGCTTTAGCCTTCTACAAGTGGCTACCCAGTTTTGCCAGCATTATTTATTGAAAAGGGATTCTTTTCTCCAGTGTATGTTTCTGTCTGCATTATCAAACATTAGATGGCTATATGAGGATGGTTTTATATCAGAGTTCTCAGATCGGTTCCGCTGGTCAATATTCCTATTTTTGTGCCAATACCAGATTGATTTAATTACTACTTCTTTGTTTTTATTGCCTAGAATTGTTTTTGATATACAGAGTCTTGTGTGGTTCCAAATGAAGCGTAAAACTAGTTTTTTTCATATCTGTGAAGAATGATGTTGGTATTTTAATAGGTATTTCATTGAATCTGTAGATCAGTTTGGGTAGTATAGACATTTTAATGATGTTGAGTCTGCCGACCCATGAGCATGGTATGGATTTCCATCTGCTTACATCCTCTGCTATTTCTTTCCTCAGTGTTTTATAGTTATACCTTTAGAGGTATTTTACCTTCTTGGTTAAGTATATTCCTAGGTACTTTATTTTTTGTTGTTGTTCCTATTGTGTAGGGAATTCAGTATTTTATTAGATTCTCACTTTGATTGTTTTTGATGCATATAAATGCCTATGATTTCTGTGTATTGATTTTGTATCCTGATACTTTACTAAAGTCATTTATGTATTCCAAAAGTCTCTTGATTGAATCCTTGGGGTTTTCTAAATATAATGTCATATCATCAGACAACAGTGAAAGTTTGATCTCTTCTGCCCCAATTCGGATACCTTTAATTTCACTTTCATATCTGATCGCTATAGCCAGTACTTCCAGCACTATGTTGAATAGAAGTGAAGATAATGGATAACCTTTCCTGGTTCCAGTTCTATGTGGGAATGCTTTCAATTTTTCCGCATTCAATGTGATGTTGGCTATGGGTCAGTCATATATGGCTTTTATCATTTTTAGGTATGTCCCTTGGATGCCTATTTTATTAATTGTTCTTATCATGAAATGGCGTTGATTTTGTCCAAAGCTATTTCTACATCTATTAAAAAAATCATGTGGTCTTTGTTTTTGTTTCTGTTTGTGTGGTGAATTACATTTATATATTTATGTATGTTGAACCATCCCTGCATCCCTGGGAGGAACCCACCTTGGTCGTGATGGATTATATTTTTGATAAGCATCTGGATTCGGTTAGCTAGGATCATGTTGAAAATTTTTGCATCTATATTCATAAGGGATATTGGTATATAGTTTTATTTTTTTGTTGCATCCTTTCCTGGTTTTGGTATCAGAATTATGTTTGCTTCATAGAAGGTGTTGGGGAGATTTCCATTCTTTTTGATGTTGTGGAATAATTTCTGCAAGATAGGCACCAGTTCTTCTTTGTAAGTGTGGTAAAACTCTGATGTGAGCCATTGTAATCTCTGGCCTTTATTCTTTAGTTTTTGGGTGTATTTTTTGTTTGTGAGTTTTTATTATGCTGTTAAGTGCATAACACTGTTTTTAGTACCTCTCGTATGGTTGGTCGTGTCTTGGTGAATTCCCTCAGACTTTGCTTATCTGAGAATGTATTAATTTCTCCTTAATTTATAAAGCTTAGTTTTGCAGGGTACAAGATTCTAGACTGGGCATTATTTTGTTTCAAAAGAGTGGAATGGGGCCCGAGTCTCTCCTTGCTTGTAGTGTTTCGATTGAGAAATCTGGTGTTATTCTGGTCGGGTTTCCTTTGTATATAACTTGCTATTTTGGTCTTACAGCTCATAGAAAGGCCTCTTTAGTTGATATTTTGGTCAGTCTGATGACTGCATGTTGTGATGTCTTCCTGTTTGCATTGAATCTCCCAGGGGTACATTGAGCTTCTTGAACTTATATCTTGAGATTTTTAGGAAGACCTGGGAAATTTTCCAGTATTATATCTTCAAGGAGCTTGTCCAACCCTTCAGTATTTTCTTCTTCCCCTTCTGGTAACCCTATGACTCTCACATTAAGTTTCTTTACATAATCCCAAATGTCTTGTAGGCTTTGCTCTTTTCTCTTGTTTCTCTGATCTATTTCTGTGACTGACTTATTTAATTGGAAAGTGTTATCTTCAACCTCTGAGATTCTTTATTCTGTTTGGTCCACCCTATTTTTGAGGATTTCCACTGTGTTTTGTAGTTCCCTGAATAAATCCTTCATTTCCAGGAGATGGGATTTATTCTTCTTTAAGATTTCAATTTCCTTAGTGAATTTTTGTTCTAAGTCCTTAATTTTCTTAGTGGTTTCTTTGTGTTGGTTATCCATTTTGTCTTGCATATCATTGATCTTTCTTACAATCCGATTTTGGCATTCTTCTTCTGTCATTTTAGTGTTTTGGGTTTTTTCAGTCTGCATTTCTTGAGAGATGGTGTATTTCTTAGGGCGAGTGTTTTCTGTTTGATATTTCAAATTTCCAGAATTTTTTTTTTTTCTTTTTTTTTTTTTTATTTCGGCATATGATGGGGATACAGATTTTAAGGTTTCAATAACTGCCCTTTCCCCCCCTCCCCCCACAAGTCTGAGTCTCCAGCATAACCATCCCCCAGACTTTTTATGCTGATCTCCCTCCATCTGGTTCAGCTAATGTTTCCCAGGGGTCCTCTTTTCTGTAGTTTCTTGATCAACCACTGTGGGGAGCTTTTTCACCACACTTGGAAGGTAGCCTTGATGGATGCTGTTACTTATGGAGCCTATTGTGGCCACTTGGGGGGGGGATTTGTTCCTACACCATGGCCCTGACTGGGGGAGGAGATCCAGCCCCAGGGTTTTGATAAACTGGGTGACCTAAACTGTTCTGGGAAGCAAAGTCTTTTATACTGCCCACTTACAAACTGCGCACAGGCCCAACATGTTCTCCCTATATCTGGGGGAGAGTGGGTTTTCTTGTCTCACCCAGCCTCCAGGTGTGGAGCCTATTCCTTTCAGAGGAGAGATGCAGGTTAGAGGGAGGAAGTAGCTCCTCAGTCTGCCCTGCACCCCAGCACCCCAGTTGTTGCAGCTCCCCTTGGCATTAGGCTTCTCAGTATTTCGTTGATCAAGCCAGGCCTGGTGAGCCAATCACTTTGTCTCTTTATTTCATTAATATAAATCTAATATAGGTGAAAAGAGACTAGTGAACATGATTTACTTATTAAATATTTATTGAATTAATAAATTAATTAGGAATATACAGCCAATGTCTTGGTACTAGTGTAGATTAAATGCTAATACCTAGGCTGTAAGTACTGGTCAATTTCTTCAAAATCTCTTCTGTATATCAGGAACATTAGCTTCACAAGAATGTGCAGAATTTGTTCCAAGATAAATTGCATATGAGCATAGAGATGAAGCTAATTTACCACCTATATAATCAGCCTTGTGTTTCAGTGCTTTCAAAATTATGCAACAGACCTCAATAGATACTTCACTGAGAACAAAAATTACAGCCTTGTATGCTCAGGATGATGACTTCAGCTTTAGGCAAGTGAAACACATTTCTATTCACTTAAAAATTATGTGACGTAGGAAAAAATAAACTTGTTGATATTTGACTATTTTTGACCTAGAAAATACAGATTTCATGTATTGCAAATTAATATTTCTTAACTGATTTGAATCAGTTGTTTTGCTATTATTTCAAATGGAACACTCTTATGAAGAAGACTTTGTACCAGACATCTTTGAAGAAATTGTGCTACTTCATGCCGTGTACTGCTTATTTTTGAGTCTGATTACCCTCAATTTGTGCACTAGTGCAATCTTGGATATATCTATATCCAAAAACGTGTACCAATTTCACTAAAAACACAAAGTAAAATCCATTGCTACTGGCCAATTTCCTTAGAAAGTGGTTTAATTAGTAAGACTTTCTGATACAAGTTACAGAAGCCCAACTCAAACTGAAGTAGCTTAAATAAAAACGGAGATATATTGGCTCAAAAATTGAGAAGTATATAAGTTGAGATGATGAGTATAGAGGCTCAAATCTTTTTCTCTCATAAACTCTTTGTTTTGCTTAGCCACATATAGCATAGATGTGCTCCACATGTGATGTGTAAAGTCACTGGAGATAACTCTAGACTTACATTCTCCTTACTTAGTTAATACAATGGAAATATTTATTTCTTCTAACTTCTGTATCTTGTGCAAAATGGCTTTCTGTGAGTTCAGTATCCACTCTTGGACCAGGATTATATCAAAGAATGAGACATGCTGATTAGCTAAGCCTGGATCTTGGGTCGTGATAAGAGTGGGAATTTGTGGAATGTATGTGAACAATGCAAGAGAAAAATCTAATAGTACCTCAATTAGTAGATGATGAGTGCCTTAACAAAAACTTTTAACTATTATATGAAAAAGAGATAAGGGAAATGCACAGAGAGGACAAAAAAATTATAACCACCACAAGTTTATTATTATTTTTTTTACATGTTTGGTATAAAGAATTCAAGGAGTCTTTCTGAAAGATTTCTAGTGCACACTTTAGGCCTAACTAAGATAGTCGCAAGAAACTCAATTCTGTTTCTGGGATTTGGCTTTGTGGTGTGGTACTTTCCACCAGCCCATAAGGCATCTCATGCACCTTAGAGTTATAAGTTAGACTCTGGAAATGAATGAGTTTTCTGGTGGTCGGTGAGTCTCTTTGGAGTCAATGGGGAGGCATATAGCCTTTCTTGTACTGGTGAATATTGTTTTTCATTAAAAAAGAATTATACGTAACAAGACACAATTATAGAATTTTACACAAGTAAAGCATTATCAAAAATTAAGTAAATCATAGATAATACATTTAAAATACTATGTGTTAATATTGCTAAGGTCAGTTTGAACTGGTAATGCTAAATGCCCTGCAGACATAGAAGACAAAATTGTTTAAGAAGCAGAACTACTTAAATATCAGTACGATAGACAGACAGACAGAATGAGGATTGTAGGTGGAAAATAATACATGGAAAAGCCTTGAGTTTGCCTAAAGGATCTCCAGTCAGGTGGGAAATTAATTTTGCTTGTTTGTTGTACTACACTAAATCCTAAAACTCACTTCAGACTAGATGTTCTTAAAGTTTGCTGTGGATTAAAATCAATTTGGAAACTTAGAATAGTTCCAAAGTTCAAGACACAAACCAGATCAATTAAATCAGTACTCATGTGTGGGACTCAGACATCTCAATTTATAAAGCTACCTCAGGTACATAATATGTAATTAAGGTTGAGAACCACTGTCTTATTAAAATTAATATCTGAATGTGAGTCCAAGGCATTAGTGTTATCGAAAAGCTCTACAGGTGAATCTAATATACATACAGGGTTTAAAATCATTGGCACAAGTGGTTATCAAACATTAGTGTGACTAAAGATAGAAATCAAGGGCCTCCATCTATGAGAGACAATGGTTGTCAGGGAACTGGGAAGGAAATTCCAGGACACACATAGTGTTTCTTACATTTTCATGTGCATTATGGTCATGTGTGAAGATTTATGAACAAACAGGTGCACTTAACTCCCACATTCAGAGAAGAAAAATATTTGGGGGTGTTGGAAGGTGTGTGAATCTTAATTTTAAAGAAAAACCTAGTCATTTTTGGTTCATTTCTCAGGGACAGGATTCTACAATTTATTTTTGAACTTTAGAGGCTATCTCTACACTTATGAAACTGAAAATATGTTTATGAAACAAAGCACTGTTACTTAATAGCAATGTATAGAAAGCAATTTAGGTGTTCATAATTCAGGAAACATATAAGTGAAATATGGTATGAATATATGATATAATATTTGGCAGTTTTCAGTAGTAATGAATTGTATCTATACATGTCAATTATAAATAGATACAAACATATCATTTAATTAAAAAAACCCTAACAAACAAAATGAGATTTTGTGACTCAATCACACATGACTGAAAGGACTCTTGTTCCTTGCTGGATAATGGCAGGAGGCTTTCATTCCTCATGGCGATGACTGTTCTGTGGTTGCCTACATGTCCTCGTGGAATGGCAGCTGGTGTTCCCCAGCATTAGTGATCTAAAATAAAGCAAGAATGATTAAAGCACAAAGGTCCCGAAAGGTTAAAAAAAGGAAAAAAAAAAAAAAAAACTTAAAGAAAAGTAAAATAAGTAAAATAAAATAAAATAAAATAAAATAAAGCAAGAATGAAACCAAAGTGTCTTTTAAAATTTAATATCGGAAGAGACATAAAATCACTTCAGCTGTATTATATTGGTTACACATGCAACCCCGATACAATGTGGAAGGGAGAACTCATATGGGAATGAATACTAGGAGGTGGGAATTACTAGGTAGAATGCTGAAATCTAGTCTACCTCAGGGATCATGCTAAAATGTAAGTTGTGTCAATTCCTTATTCTTACTGTATCCTCATCTCAATATAAAAAGCTATGTCATTTCAGTGGAATACAAGACCCTATTCAATCTGACTTACAGTGTTTTCTTTGATCAACTTCCCTTTTCGTCTCATCCTCACTCATTCTCTTTCAAGACACTAGATTCCTTACTGTTATTGTAACATGTCAGAAAAGCTCCTGCCTTATGACTTTTTTCATTTGGTCTTCCCTCTGCCTCAGTCACTCTTCTTCCAGATATCCACATGGCTCTCCTCTCTCAAGTCTTTCCTCAAATATATTTCAAAGTGTTTTACATAATCACCATTAAATTGCAAGCCCCTAGCATTTCTAATCCCAACTTGCTGTTTCTATTTCTTCCATTACACTTTTACCTTCATGTATTATACACATTTACCTTCATATGTATTATAAAATGTGCTTGATTATATCTGTTTATTGTCTTTCTCCTACTACAACTCCCAAATGGCAGACATTTTTGCCTATTTTTTTTTCACTTATGTATCCCAAAGGCCTAGAACAGTACCTGTATAATAGTAGATAATAATTATTTATGAATGAGTGGATGAATGAGAGGTGAACTCTGACTCATGATATGGGGGGTTCTCTAAACACAGAAAGTATGATCAGATTTAGACACCTGAAGATATTGCAAGTACAGCTAGTAGTACTAGTAGCAGCAGAGGTGATGGAATCATAATCATTGGTTTGCCCAGATACTATTGTCATAAAGATTTCAATATCTAGTTTCTTAAATAATATATAGATACTGCCACAGAGACATGTCCAGGAAATTAAATCAAATTTGAATTTTCTTAATCTCATGTTGAGAAAGAGTAGATTTTCTTTCCTTTTTTTGTCAAAATTTTTTGTCAAAATTTGTATTATAGAGAAAGAGATATTTGATTGGTAAGATATAAAATATTGCTTAATCCTGTTATGAATTATTCATGGATAATTACACCTACTAGAAGGTGACACAGGTGGTATCTTTATTCCACAATAACGTACCATTTCATTTTAACAAGCAATTGGTTACTGCCTCTGCCAGGTTCTACTTCATACTAAATGACAATCAGAAATACAAAAGCCTTGGCACCAGGTTTCATATTCTACAATAGAAAAAACAAATCTTATTATTTAATTTGAAGATCCAGTTAAGTCCTTTCCATGTTCTTTCTTTTATGTCTTTCTTTTCTGTCATACACTCATTGTCAATAAGTTCGTAGCAAAAAGAAGTACCAAATGAGATGTCAACATATTGCCATGGATAACAATACTAAAAAATGGGGGAAACTTGGCAGAGTAGGGGTGCCGTCTGGGCTCTCTGCTCCCAGAGCGAAAAGTGAAGAAAGCGGATAGCCACACGTGAGCGATCCGCACTTCCACAGGACCAGCTTTGCAAGCCTGCAGACATCCACCAGGAAACGGAGGGATAAGACCATTTACAGCCTAAAGCAAAGGTGAATCGATTATTCTTCCGCAAAAATTGGGGATTCGGAGGCACACAACAGGGAGGGAGCGAGGCGCAGTTTAAGCCTCTGCCGGCTGGCAGTGGCTCCAGCCCTACCTGGTGCTGAGCAACACCCCCTCCTACATCGAGCTCCACTTCCACTTTCACGTAGCCAGGAGGTACCTGAAGTTGGTGAGAAGTGGCAGCGCGTGACAAATCCGTGTGGAGAGGAGACTAGAGCAGGGAACACTCTGGGTTCTCCAGAGCACACAGCAGTGGCAGTATAAGGAGGGGGAGGGTCCGAGCCCAGCAAAGCCTCTCTGCTCAGCAGGAACCAGAGCCCACTTGGGCATCTCACTGCAGAACACTCCCAGGTCAAGGTTAAGGGGAGTTTACAGAGAAGGAGGCTTTAACTTTGGATATAGAGGAGGTTCGGGACAGCACTGAGAGGTTAGAGTGCGCTAAGTTAGACTCCTTGACCCATTAGGACCCCCCTCCCTCTGCCCCTCCGGCACCACTTCCGCCTCGCATTCCAGCGCTGACTTGGCATTCCAGGGCTGACCTGGGTTCCAGGATTGGAGGGGAGGTGCAGAGAGAGTGCTGGTACACGCCCCTGCTCCACCAATTTGATATTGGACGGTCACCTGCTGCACAAGTGGCACTGACTCTGTGCTCAAAGGGTGGAACCTGCCTGGGCGGGGCAGTACTACAGGGGAGATTGCCGTTGGTAGACTTAAGGCAGAGAAATATTGTCTTCTAAACTCTCCTACAACCCGGAGCCCCGCCCTGGACTCCAAAGTCTCTGTCCCAGCCTTGGGGGCGGAGTTGAGATAGAAACTGTTCTCATTCCTGCCCTATATCTCCACCAGTGTAATTAAGGAAACAGAAGACAGGGACTAGTGGGTCCCAGTGCCTGCCTGCCCGCTCCTGGTCAGTCTCTCCCTACACAGGTCTCCCGAGCTCTGTGTCCAGAGTGCGGATCATGCCTGGACAGTGCCGAGCCACGTAGGAGACTGCCTTTAGTGGTTATTAGGCAGAGATATTTTATGACCCCCACATCCCGGGATTTGGGGCTAGGCCTTCGGCCCCAAAGTTTGTATCCCCGCCTTGGGGACGGAGCCGAGATAGAAACTGTTCCTGTTCCTGCCGCTTATCTCCACCTGTGGAATTAAAGAGACAGAAGACAGGACTTGTGGCTCAGCCTTTGGCCCCAAAGTCTCTGTCCCCGCCTTTGGGGCGGAGCTGAGGTAGGAACTGTTCCCATTCCTGCCACTTATCTCCACCTGTGTAATTAAGAAGTCAGAACACAGGAATTGGTGGGTCCCATTGCCTGCCTGCACGCTTCTGGTCAGTCTCTCCTTACATAGGTCTCCTGGGCTCGGTGTCCAGGCCCTGGAATTTGACTGGGCAGGGCCGAGCCTCATAGGAGGCTGCCCTTGATGAATATAAGACAGAGAGATTTTACAACCCACACACTCTGGTGACTGGGAGCTGGGCCTTTGGCTCCAAAGATTCTAGCCCCGCCTTGGGGGTGGAGCTGAGATAGGAACTGTTCCAGTTTCTGCCATCTAACTCCACCTGTGTAATTAAAAAGGCAGAAGATGGGAGGCCAACGGAGCAGCCCGGAGACCAGCGGGAAGGGTAGGTGATTCCCCTGTTTCCCCTCCACTGCATCTCAGACTGATGGCGGGCTCCCCAGCAGGTAGAGAGACCTGCAGACACCAGCCCAGCGACGGCCGCCGCAAGTGAGCAACACCACCTACCGGCTCAGAAACTAAATAAGACGTGTGAATACCCAAAGGAAAATCTAAAGGAAAGAAATAACAACTGAGAGACATGTGAAGAAATCAGTGAAGGAACTCCAGAAATATGAAGAAAAAAATGGAAAACACGACCCCAAAGAGGAGCACCAGCCCTTTAGAAACAGACAACAACCAAAACCTGGCAAACAAAATGACAGAAGAGGAATTTTGTATGTGGATCATAAGAACACTCACTGACCTGCAAGAACAACTCAATAACCAACATAAAGAAACCACAAAAAGCCTCCAGGATATGGAACAAAGGTTCACTAAAGAGATCGACACAGTGAAGAAAACTTTAACCGAAGTCCTGGAGATGAAGAATCAACTCAGGGAACAACAAAATACAGTGGAAAGTCTCAAGAACAGGGTAGATCAAACAGAAGAAAGAATCTCAGAGATTGAAGATAACACCTTCCAATTAAATAAATCAGTCACAGAGATAGAGAAGAGAAACAAGAGAAAAGAGCAAAGCCTACAAAAGCTGTGGGACTATGTGAAGAAACCTAATGTGAGGGTCATAGGGTTACCAGAAGGGGAAGAAGACATGACTCAAGGGTTGGACACGCTTTTTGAAGATATAATAGAGGAAAATTTCCCAGGCCTTACTCAAAATCTCGATATACAAGTTCAAGAAGCTCAGAGGACCCCTGGGAGATTCAATGCAAACAGGAAGACATCATGACATGCAGTCATCAGACTGACCAAAATATCAACTAAAGAATAAAGTAGAGACCCTTCTAAGAGCTGTAAGACGAAAGAAGCAAGTGACTTACAAGGGAAATCCAATTCGAATAACATCAGACTTCTCTAATGAGACTTTACAAGCAAGGAGAGACTGGGGCCCCATTCTCACTCTTCTGAAACAAAACAATGTCCAGCCTAGAATCTTATTCCCAGAAAAACTAAGCTTCGTATATGAAGGAGAAATAAAGACATTCCTAGATAAGCAAAGCCTCAGAGAATTCACCAAGACAAGACCAGCCCTACAAGAAGTACTCAAAACAGTGTTACACACGGAACACCATAATAAAAACTCATGAATATAAAAACAACCAAAACCCAAAGACTAAAGGCCAGATATTACTATGGCTCAAGAGAGAAATCAAAGCAACAACATCCAACCCAACAGAACGAACAGTAATCTACCTCACCTATCAGTTCTCTCAATAAATGTGAATGGTTTAAACTCTCTGCTCAAGAGACATAGGCTGGCTGAATGGATAAGAAAATATAGGCCAAGTATATGCTGTCTTCAGGAAACACATCTAACCTGCAAGGATGCATATAGACTAAAAGTAAAAGGGTGGAGATCACTATTCCAAGCAAGTGAAAGCCAAAAGAAGGCTGGCGTGGCAGTTCTAATTTCAGACAACTTAGTTTTTAAACCAACAAAAGTAGTGAAAGACAAAGAGGGTCATTATATAATGGTGAAGGGCAAAGTTGAACAAGAAGAGATTACAATTTTAAATATATATGCACCCAACTTAGGTGCACCCAGATTCATAAAGCAAATCTTACTGGATCTAAACAAACTGATTAATAGTAATACCATAATAACCGTAGATTTCAACACCCCACTGACAGCACGAGACAGATCCTCCAAACAGAAAATTAACAAAGAAATAATGGACTTAAACAAAACTCTAGAACAATTGGGACTGACTGACATTTATAGGACATTCTACCCAAATCCACTGAATATACGTTCTTCTCATCAACTCACGGGACATTGTCTAAGATTGACCATATTCTAGGACACAAAGTAAACCTCAAGAAATTTCAAAAAATAGAAATCATACCATGTATCTTCTCAGATCACAGTGGAATAAAAGTAGAAATCAACCATAACAGAAACTCACATTTCTACACAAAAACGTGGAAATTAAACAATCTCCTATTATATGATTACTTCATAAATGAAGATATCAAGATGGAAATAAAACAATTCTATGAAGAAAATGACAATGGAGAGACAAGTTATTAAATCCTCTGGGACACAGCGAAAGCAGTTCTGAGAGGAAAGATTATCTACATAAATGCCTATAACCAAAATCAAAAAGATCACAAATAGACAATCTAATGAAACGACTCAACGAGCTGGAAAAAGGAGAACAGACCAACACCAAACCCAGCAGAAGGAGTGAAATCAACAATATCAAATAGGAACTAAACAAAATTGAAAACAGGGAAGCTATTCCAGAGATTAAAAAAAACAAAAAGTTGGTTTTTAAAAAAATAAACAAAATAGACAAGCCATTGGCTAAGCTAACAAAAAGCTGAAAAGATAAATCTTTATTAAGCCCCATCAGGAACAAAAAAGGAGGTATCACAACTGATCCCAAAGAGATACAAGATATAATTTATGAGTACTACAAAAATCTTTATGCAAACAAACTGGATAATGTGTAGGAAATGAACAAATTTCTAGAAACACACAGCCTCCCTAGGCTCAAACAGGAAGAAATGGATTCCCTGAACAGACCAATCTCAATTGCTGAAATAGAAACAGCAGTTAAAAATCTCCCTAAAAAGAAAAGTCCTGGTCCAGATGGTTTCACAACCAAATTTTACCACACTTACAAAGAAGAAATAGTACCTATCTTGCAGAAACTATTCCACAACATAGAGAAGAACGGGAGCCTCCCCGACACCTTTTATGAGGCAAATATTACTCTGATACCAAAACCAGGAAAGGATGCAACAAAAAAGAAAGCTACAGACCAATGTCCCTCATGAATATACATCCAAAGATTTTCAACAAAATCTTAGCTAACCGAATCCAGACGCCTATCAAAAAAATAATCCATCACGACCATGTGGGCTTCATCCCAGGGATGCAGGGATGGTTCAACATACGTAAATCCATAAATGCAATTCACCACATAAACAGAAGCAAAAACAAAGACCACATGATTATTTTAATAGATGCAGAAAAAGCTTTCGACAAAATTCAACATCCTTTCATGATAGGAACACTCAATAAAATAGGCATAGAAGGGACATACCTAAAAATGATACAAGCCATATATGACAGACACATAGCCAGCATCATACTGAATGGGGAAAACTAAAAGCATTCCCTCTTAGAACTGGAAACAGACAAGGCTGCCCACTATCTCCATTTCTATTCAACATAGTGCTTGAAGTCCTGGCTACAGCAATCAGACAGGACAGTGGAATTAAAGGTATCCTAATAGGGGCAGCAGAGATCAAACATTCACTGTTTGCTGATGATACGATATTATATTTATAAAATACTTAAGATTCAATCAAGAATCTCCTGGAACAGATAAATGAATTTAGTAAAGTCTCAGGATACAAAATCAATACACTGAAATCAGAGGCATTCATATATGCCAACAACAATCAAATTAAAAACCATATCAAAGACTCAATTCCCTTCAAAATAACAACAAAGAAATCAAAGTACCTAGGAATATACTTAACCAAGGAGGTAAAAGACCTCTACAGGGAGAACTATGCAACACTAAGGAAGGAAATAGCAGAGAATGTAAACAGATGGAAATCCATTCCATACTCGTTGACTGGCAGACTCAACATCATTAAAATATCTATACTACCCAAACTGATCTACAGATTCAATGCAATACATATGAAAATCCCATCAGTATTCTTCACAGATATAGAAAATATAATTTTACGCTTCGTATGGAACCAAAGAAGAACCCGAATATCAAAAGCAATTCTAGGCAACAAAAACAAAATGGGAGGCATTAATATGCCAGATATCAAACTATATTACAAAGCTGTAGTAATTAAATCAATCTGGTATTGGCATAAAATATGAATATTAACCAATGGAACAGAACTGAGAATCCTGATATAAAACCATCCTCATATAGCCATCTAATCTTTGACAAAGCAGACAAAAACATATGCTGGGGAAAAGAATCCCTGTTCAATAAATGGTGCTGGGAAAACTGGATAGCCACTTGTAGAAGGCTAAAGCAGGTCCCATACCTTTCACCTCTAACAAAAATCAACTCATGCTGGATAACAGACTTAAACCTAAGGTACGAAACTATTAGAATTCTAGAGGAAAGTGTTGGAAACACTCTCCTAGTCATCGGCCTAGGCAAAGAGTTTATGAAGAAATCCCCAAAGGCAATCAAAGCAGC
Organism: Mirza zaza; assembly: GCA_008750895.1. Lineage (NCBI taxonomy): Eukaryota > Metazoa > Chordata > Mammalia > Primates > Cheirogaleidae > Mirza > Mirza zaza. Next base: position 87,722 of record VSMD01034046.1, read on the forward strand.
AACAAAAATAAATAAATGGGACATGATCAAACTAAAAAGCTTCTGTAGAGCCAAAGAAACAGTCATGAGAGTAAACAGACAACCTACACAGTGGGAGAAAATTTTTGCATCCTATGCATCCGATAAGGGGTTGATAACTAGAATATACTTAGAACTCACAAAAATCAGCAAGAAAAAATCAAATAACCCTATTAAAAAGTGGGCAAAGGACTTGAACAGAGACTTTTCTAAAGAAGACAGAAGAATGGGGGCCCGCCCAGAAGATGGCGGATGAGAAACACCGCCAGACAGAGTGTCTCTGAAGAAAAGACAGATTCTAGAAGAAATTAGAAGAAAGAAGCAAGAAGACGAGCCTACATCGGATGAGGGTCAGCAGGAGGAGTACCTGAGACCACGGGAGACTCCAAGGGAGGAGGTCGCGGAGGAGAACTGGAGGCTGGGACCCCCGGAGCAGCCCAGAGACCAGCGGGAAGGGTAGGTGTATCTACCGTTTCCCCTCTCCTGCATCCCGGACTGCGGGTGGGCTCCTCAGCAAGTGGAGAGACCTGCGACAACCGCCGCCAGTGAGCAGTAAACCAGTAGTGGACACGGCACCAGACTCCCAACTCCTTCGGGGCACCTCTGTGTGCACAGACCCGAGCCACGCAGCAGACGCCATATTGCCTCCTCCTCCCCTCCCCCGACCCTACCCGCGGCTGCCCAGAGAGACAGAGAGAAAATATAGCCACCAGCCAGAGGCACCTCCAGGGAACGGGACCTTCCCTTTTGGAGCCCTACAACAGCTGACTAAGGGGAACTCAGACTGTGAGCTCTCTGCCCACAAGCCCTACCAGGTGCTGCTGGCACGGTGATCCAAGGAGAACCGGGTAGAGCCTGAGGTTGAGAGACATAGACCCAGCTTGGGCTCCCTGTGGATGAATTGGGACAGGCACTCGTCTCACTGGTGGGGACAAAGTTTGAACTCTGGGTCCCAGAGGTCAGACCTGCAGACCACATCCCATGCACCGAGGCCTCGCATTGCCCGGGGCACAGAAGGGATATACGTGAACAGCCTGCTGAAGTGTGTGTGCCTTCAGGGGCAGATCAGCTTACTAGAGGGCAACCATACCCCCAAAGGGAGGCCGTGTGCCCAGCCCAGGTGGCGTTCCGGCGCAGGGAACCTCCCCATCAGCATCACAGCCAGGGAAGGCCAGGTGGCATGTGGTCAGGCCAGCTGACAGAGGCCCAGGAGTAGCCGCGGAGTTGGGGACGGTGGAAAGAGGCCAGGCCCGCTCCAGACTGCGGGTCTCAAACAGCGCCACCCCCACATGCAGAATCTCTGACTGAATGGGGCCATTCCAGCCCCTCCCTGTCAGCTTTGCCTGGAAGCAGAGAACAGAACTTTGACCCCTGCTGACGACATTGGTGGTGCCTGAGGGCAGGCTTACCGAACTCAGCCCTGCCCAGACTCTCTCCTAGACCAGCCCTCACTAAAAGGGAGAAAAGGACACACCTGGAAGTCCCAGGGCCCCACCCACAACCTGAGGCACTAGAGTTCTCTCTTCAGGAACAAGAGCTGATAACAGGATACAAAAACAACAGCGTAGCCTGTTACTCCAAGCAAGCGCCACCTACTGACAGGGAGAGCATCCTGCACACCCTTTTCAGGACACCTACTGACTCATTATACAGAGAGTGGTCGTTCTCACCCACAGACACCACCTACCGGCTCAGAAACTAAACAAGGCATGTGAATACCCAAACAAAAACCTAAAGAAAAGAAACAACAAATGATCTACATGGGAAGAAATCAGCGAAGGAACTCAGGAAATATGAAGAATCAATCGGAAATCACACCACCAAAGAGGAGCCCCAGCCCCCTAGAAATGGACACCAAACAAAATCAGGCAACCAAAATGACAGAAGAGGAATTTCGTATGTGGATCATAAGAACACTCACTGACCTGCAAGAACAACTTAATAACCAGCACAAAGAAACCACAAAAAGCCTCCAGGATCTAGAAAAAAAGTTCACTAAAGAAATAGACACAATGAAGAAAAGTTTAACTGAACTCCTGGAAATGAAGAATCAAGTCAGGGAACTACAGAATACAGTGGAAAGTCTCAAGAACAGGGTAGACCAAACAAAAGAAAGAATCTCAGAGATTGAAGATAACACCCTCCAATTAAATAAATCAGTCACAGAAATAGAGCAGAGAAACAAGAGAAAAGAGCAAAGCCTACAAGAGCTGTGGGATTATGTGAAGAAACCTAATGTGAGGGTCATAGGGTTACCAGAAGGGGAAGAAGACAACACTCACAGGTTGGACAAGCTATTTGAAGATATAATAGAGGAAAATTTCCCAGGCCTTGCTAATAATCTCAATATACAAGTTCAAGAAGCTCAGAGAACCCCTGGGAGATTCAATGCAAATAGGAAGACGTCACGACATTCAGTCATCAGACTGACCAAAATATCAACTAAAGAGGCCCTTCTAAGAGCTGTAAGACGAAAGAAGCAAGTAACTTACAAGGGAAAGCCAATTCGAATAATATCAGTCTTCTCTAATGAGACTTTACAAGCAAGGAGAGACTGGGGCCCCATTCTCACTCTTCTGAAACAAAACAATGCCCAGCCTAGAATCTTATTCCCTGAAAAACTAAGCTTCGCATATGAAGGAGACATAAAGTCATTCTCAGACAAACAAAAGCTCAGAGAATTCACCAAGACAAGACCAGCCCTAAAAGAAGTACTCAAAACAGCATTATGCACGGAACACCATAATAATAACCCATGAATATAAAAACAACCAAAACCCAAAGATTAAAAGCCAGGTACTACAATGGCTCAAGACGTAAATCATAGAAACAACATCCAACCCAACAGAATGAACAGTAATCTACCTCACCTATCAGTTCTCTCAATAAATGTGAATTGCTTAATCTCTCCACTCAAGATACACAGGCTGGATGAATGGATAAGAAAATACAGGCCAAGTATATGCTGTCTTCAGGAAACACATCTAACCTGCAAGGATGCATAGAGACTAAAAATAAAAGGGTGGAGATCAGTATTCCAAGCAAGTGGAAACCAAAAGAAGGCTGCTGTGGCAATGCTAATTTCGGACGATTTAGTTTTTAAACCAACAAAAGTAGTGAAAGACAAAGAGGGTCATTATATAATGGTGAAGGGCACAGTTCAACAAGAAGAGATAACAATTTTAAATATATATGCACCCAACTTAGGTGCACCCACATTCATAAAGCAAACCTTACTGGAGCTAAGCAAATGGATTAATAGCAACTCCATAATCACCGGAGATTTCAACACCCCACTGACGGCACAAGACAGATCCTCCAAACAGAAAATTAATAAAGTAATAAATGGACTTAAACAAAACTCTAGAACAATTGGGTCTGACTGACATGTACAGAACATTCTACTCAAAATCCACGGAATATACGTTCTTCTCATCACCACACGGGACATTCTCTAAGATTGAGCATATCCTAGGACACAATGTAAACCTCAAGAAATTTAAAAAAATAGAAAACATATAATGTATTTTCTCAGATTACAGTGGAATAAAACTAGAAATCAATCGTAATAGCAACTCACATTTCTACACAAAAACATGGAAACTAAACAACCTCCTACTAAATGATTACTTCATAAATGAAGAAATCAAGATGGAAATAAAAAAAATTCTATGAAGAAAATGACAATGGAGAGACAAGTTGTCAAATCCTCTGGGACACAGCTAAAGCAGTTCTGAGAGGAAAGTTTATCTCCATAAATGCCTATAACCAAAATTCAAAAAGAGCACTAATAGACAATCTGATGAAACGACTCAAAGAGCTGGAAATAGAAGAATAGACCAGCCCCATACCCAGCAGAAGAAGTGAAATCAACAAGATCAAATCAGAGCTAAATGAAATTTAAAACAGGGAAGCTATTCAGGAGATTAATAAAACAAAAAGTTGGTTCTTTGAAAAAATAAACAAGATCGACACACCACTGGCTAAGCTAACGAAAAGCAGAAAAGAGAAATCTCTAATAAGCTCCATCCGGAACAAAAAAGGAGATATCACAACTGATCCCAAAGAGATACAAGATATAATTTATGAGTACTACAAAAATCTTTATTCACACAAATTGGAAAATGTGGAGGAAATGGACAAATTTCTAGAAACACACAGCCTCCCTAGGCTCAACCAGGAAGAAATAGATTCCCTGAACAGACCACTCTCAACAGCTGAAATAGAAACAGCAATTAAAAATCTCCCTAAAAAGAAAAGTCC
>VSMD01034050.1:0-50521 GCA_008750895.1 Mirza zaza
AAAAAGAACAGAAAATGAAAAGTGTAGATTTATTTTTCTACAAAATTTGGCAACACACGGCTCAAGGAAAACATACGTATTGGTGAAGATTGATCCTAAATCCAATTCACACTTTGTTTAAAGACTAAATTCTGCATTGACTAAAAAAGATGTTGAAATCTCTTTACAAAGAATCTCAAAGAAGTGGGTCAAATTATATATATCTTCTGGGTACCTTATAAATGGAAAGCATAATATAGGAGATATTCTTATATATTAATATTGCATTTATTTTTGAGAAGGCTAGCAAAGGATGTCTATGTTTATTAGAATAATTATTTTAGCAAGATTTTTATTCTTCTAGTGATTTTGAATTAAATAAATTTAAATAAACACATATTCCCCTTGGAGACTAACAGAAAACCAAACTAACTTTCAAAAATTTGTATAATTATAAAGTTGGAGTCCCAGGAGAATGGAATATATTATAGTAACTGATGTATCTTCTTAAAATTATAAAAAGGTGTGAATGTCATGAACTCAGCTTTTGTTTTTGTTTTTGTTTTTTTTTGAGACAGAGTCTCGCTTTGTTGCCTGGGCTAGAGTGCCGTGGCGTCAGGCTAGCTCACAGCAACCTCAAACTCCTGAGCTCAAGCAATCCTGCTGCCTCAGCCTCCCTAGTAGGAGGGACTACAGGCATGTGCCACCATGCCCAGCTAATTTTTTGTATATATGTTTAGTTGGCCAATTAATTTGTTTCTATTTATAGTAGAGATGGGGTATCGCTCTTGTTCAGGCTGGTTTCGAACTCCTGACCTTGAGCGATCCTCCCACCTCGGCCTCCCAGGGTGCTAGGATTACAGACACGAGCCACTGCACTTGGCCTCAGCTTTTGTTTAGTTAACTTTTTCCCCATCACTTCTTTCTTCCACACTGTCCTTATTCCTCAACACTATTTCTTCCAATCCCATCAACACCCCATAACTTAAAACACACACACACACACACACACACAGACACACACATACAAAGTATGAACATCTTTGATCTTCTGAAAATGTAGAGAAAACATATGCATTACCTCTAAATAAAAAATAAAAACAATTGTTCACCTTTGAACAATAAATTGATCAAAGGTCTGAGCATGCATTTCGTGTGATCTGAATTTTTTTTAAGTCTTAGTCTTAATTTGAGGCATTGAGTTTATTTTGCTTTATTAAGAGTTGGATAACCTGGGCATTGAAGTGCTTTATAAATAAGGGTGCTGCATGTAAGATCGGGTTAGTACTTCAGTTTTAAATTGTATTCTTATTCACCCTAGAAACCTGAGTGCAGGAAAGAAACAAAGGAGAGAAAGAAAGAAAAAGAAATAAAACCAATTTGGAACTGGAATAAGAATCTGGGATAGAAACTTAGCATTATCAAATCGGAGTGACAGAGCAGCAAACACTGATTGAGCACCTGCTATATGTCAAATGCTTTTTTTCTAGTCCTCTTGCAGACTTACTATGTGTAGGACTGTGGGAAAGTCCTAGAACCTTTCTGAAATGTAGTTGCAAATGAAAATGATACTGTGTCCCCATCTTAGCTCATGAGGTTGCTGTGTGACTCGAATGAGGTATTAAGTAACATAAATAGACCTAAAATTTATTGATCACTTTTTATGTATCAGGCGTGGTTCTAACTCCTTTACATACATTAATGCTTTTCTTTTGAACTGTCCTATAAGTGGGAAATACTATTTTATAGACAAAGAAACTGAGGCAAGAAGACTTCAAGTATCTTGTCCAAGGTTATATAGCTAACAAGAAGCAGAGCATGCATTTGAATGAAATGACAAGTTAAGATTGAATATATACAATATTTATTCTATTTCAACAGAAAGATCTCAAGTTAAATAGCCTGGGAAGTCTAGCGATCCCTAGGGTCCTTGGTCAGGAGTATATAAAAAAATCGCATGTAGTTTGGTAGTGTTGAAGGAACAGTTCTTGGGAGCTAGACTCAGATCCATAAACTTCTTGCTGGTATCTTGTTATTTGGGCAGCTCAGTGACAGTTCAGTTCATGAGTGGTTCCTCTCTCCTTTCTCTTACTGTCTGGTTCCTGCAATTTACTCCACCTCAATACATGAGCAATTTAAGATCAACTAGAGATTCTAGCCTTTGGAAAGCAAAGCGACTTGAACAGTTTGCAATGAAATACAAATGAAAATACAAATGATAAATGACAAAATACATTTTTACATAAAAACTGAATGCCTTGTATGAGACTTTTCCCCCTTCTAACCTCCCATTTGTTCTTATTTCAGTGAGAAGTCAAGATGTGGCTATTGTAAAATGAGTGGGCAGGGCCGACACTCTCTCTCTTATACATAGAGAAGCAGTGAAGGAACCTTTCACCTTGTCTTTAAGACGGACAAACGAGGGACAATTTGGTGATGAGGAAGAGAGAAGCTCCTAGAAGAAAGTGACCTTGCCTCTCATTTTAGATCTTATAACCCAGTTAGAAAAGTTGTAAAAGGAGATCCCATGAGTAAGATAGCGAGTGGACTAAATGACCTAGGTGGTTTCAATGATATCACCCTGTCCTCACCTTAAATCCAATGTGGGAAAGGCCAGACTATCCTCTTATCATCATTTCCCTCTCCTGATTGCCCTCTTGGCCCCACGGTATTATTATTTACTGTGGAATATAATGAAGCCATTTTGGTGTAGGTGATTGGAGCACACTCTGGAGCTAGACTGCTTGGCTTTGAATCTCAGCTCCTATTCTTGTATAAGCCGAGGGACTCTGGGCAAGTTATTCAACCTCAGTTTATTCCTCTATGAAACAAGGATATTAATCATTCCTCCTTCATAGCTTTGTGGTGAGGATTAAATAGTTAACAGGTAAACTGCTTAGAACAGTGCCTGGTACAGATTAAATCCTTAATAATAATAATTATTAATGTTGATGTTATTAAATTATTAAATAAATATTACCTAAATTACCATTCTTCATTTTATTACTTGTCTATAGATTCTGGAAGCTCAAGAGTGAACAAGGTAACTGTTCTCTACAGCCCATCCTTTGGTTTTCTATCAAATTCACTCTTCCTATAAACGCCTTTCATCATTTCTTTCTCCTGTTCATAGCCTGGATTAATCTCACATTGAACAGATGATAAACTCAAACTGCTTTGATTGCCAGTCAAGGCTCTTCATAGCCTGGCCTCCACCATTTTCTCCAAATTTTTTTATAAGGAAGATGCTTTGGATGGGTTCTCAGTCTGGTTTCAGCGAGAGCAGCACCACCTACTGGGCAATTTTATTCGAAGTAACACGGAACATTTGACATTCTTTTTTTTTTTTATTTCGGCATATTATGGGGGGACAAAATTTAAGGTTTCAAAAAATGCCCTTTCCCCCCTCCCCCCCCAACAAGTCTGAGTTTTCAGGGTGATCATCCCCCAGATGGTGCACATCTCACTCATTATGTATGTATATACCCGCCCCCCTCCCCCTCCCCCCTCCCCCCTCCCCTCTGCCCAATACCCTATTACTGTAGTTCCTATGTGTCTACTTAGGTGGAACTTAAAAGAGCTTTCTGCACCATCTAAGGCTGTGGTTCCCAAACTCAAATGCACATCCGAATCACTTCTTTTTTTAAAAAGTCAAAAACATAATTTAAGTGGAAGTTGTGGAATTATGTATACATGCACACACACACACACACACACACACATATATATCAGGGACCCGATTTTTTAAAAAAATTATTTTTATTTGAAAATAATTATATATATGCATGGGGTATTTTCTATATTTATTCTTTGTTCTATGAAGTCTAACATGAAAAAATTGCTTTTAAACACCCTCAGCCCTGCTGGGCAGTTTGGGACTTAAATGGTCTGGTTGCATCCTAAGCACGTTAGCTGTTTTTTGCAAGGCAGAGGTAGATGTTGGTGCTGGCTCTGGTTCCTTTGTTCTAAGATCCCATTTCAAGACAGGAGAGATAAAAGACCATGGAAGAGTTATGGAAGTGTCAGGAACGGCATTTCACTTTGAAAGTCTTTGAAACCATGATTTTAGAAGGCAAGGAGAATTCGGATGACAATGGTAGAGAGCATCAACAATTGGAATAAAGCAGTTATGTTTATGTATCACTTCAAAGCTGTAAAAGAACTCTCACATTCTCTTATTCGACCCTCAAAATAGCCCTGTACAATCAATAGCACGGGAATTATCATCTTCATTTTAAATGACAAGACAGTGAGACAAAGGGAGATTAAATTATATGCTTTAGGTTTTAAAACCAAGACTGTGACTTCTAATGCCCTGGACTTTCCATTATTCTATATTTACCTATTCTAAACTCCCACTCTGCAGATAGGAAAACTGAGTCCCAATGAGGCTAAGCAGTGTCTCCTAAATAATGTGGTAAGTTAAAAGCAGCATTGGAACGAGAGTCTCCTGATTGTCAGCCCAGCCCTCATTTCACAGCTCCACTTCCTCACTTTGCTCCAACCCAACAAGAACAACACTATCAGTGGAAAGTGGAGGCAATTAAACCCTTATTGGAATTATTGCTCTGAATTGAGGTCTTTTCAAGTGATCCCTGTGGCAGAGGAAAGAGGTCGAGAGGGGAGGGGATATTACTTTGAAAACTCAGACTAACTCCCCAGATGTCCCCAAGTTTGGCCCTGACCCACATTCTCACCCCCTCAGGACATCAGGCTGACAGGGCCACTCGAGCAGGGCTGCTCCACACCTGCCTTCTGACCGCTGGGCAGGTTCTCCCTCCTTTCTGCAGGAAATGGGGACAGTAGCTCTGGGAGCTGTGGCTTTCCATAACACACCCTCTGCCAGGGCTGGAGACTTGTTTCCTGAGCAGCTTGTATGATTTGAGCTCTGCTGCTAAACACACTGGTGGAGTGAGAATGTCTTATTTCCTGGTCTCAATTCTTACTTTTGGGAGTTTTAATGAAGATTTGATCATTCTCTAAGGGTTGAATCCTGGCACAAGAATTTCCTGGAAACATAAAAATGTCACCTGGGCTTTCTTGCACTTAGGTAAACTTTGCTGGAGCAACTTTGTTTGAAAGAAAGCACAGACTCTTTTAGTTCAAATGTTTCAAACTTTTTCATTCTCAAACTTTCACAAATTACTGTGGTTCTTTTGCAGTTGATTAAATTTTGTAGGACCACAATTCCTAAAGCAAACATTTCTTCATAAAATCTACCTAAAAGTGAATATTCACCTAGATTTGAAATTTAGCAACATTTATTTTTTATTTTCACCAAATTCTGTATTTTCAGGGAATACTGGACTTTTTTTTTACTATTGGGTGGATAACTGGAGTTTTCAAAGGACATTGCACAATTTTCTCTGCATTTTTTTCTATTTAAGAAGAAAACATTTTTTCTGCATAAATGTCACTTCCAAATTTCAACTACAGACCCTTCTGTTAAGCATATATGTCACTCTACCTGTGTCCTGTAAGACAGGTCTGTCTTTCTTTCCCTCCTTCCCTCCCTCCTTTCCTTCCTTCCTTCTTTCCTTCCTTCCTTCCTTCCTTCCTTCCTTCCTTCCTTCCTTCCTTCCTTCCTTCCTTCCTTCCTTCCTTCCTTCTTCTCTCTCTCTCTCTTTCTTTCTCTTACCCCACCCCCCTTCCTCAAGACCAGTCTTGAAGTGTAGCAAAGTCACACAGTGGAGGGAGGTGTGGACATAAGGTCGAGATGTAACCCAAGACATAAATCAGGCTGAAGGATGATTGGGTACATGAGAAAAGATTGTTAGAAGGCAAATTTCTTCCCCCCTATTCGTGGCATCTGCTCCTAGAGTACCAAAAGGGCTTTAGAAAGAGCTCAGGGATTATAAACCTAACAAAATGGATGAGGTTAATTGGTGCAAGAAACAACGGGTTTTTCAGATGGAGGCTCTTGGCTTCTTTAGAGGCCTTAGTACAAGGAGGCCAGGTAGGTGCCAGAAGAAAAGAAGCACATTTAACAGAGACACATGACTTCTAAGAACATCTGAGAAATGCTGAAATCTTTGTAGAGATTTCTACAAAAGGCGAAAAGAAATGATTACATTGTTTGACACAGCAAAACTTTTAAACATTCCTTGTAAGTGGCTCTTCTACCACAAATCTTATCCTCAAGGCAGTTTCTAGGGTGACTAGATAATTTATTGTCCAAACTGGGGCACTTTGGGGAGAGACAGGAATGCTATTCACATTTGCACTGGAGCACAGGCATACACAAGGCCTGTCCTCAGTAAACTGGGACAAATGGCCATCTCTGATTTTCCCCCTCCCTCTATTTCTCTCACAATCTGGCATGTTCTGAGTCACTTATGCTCACTGCCCTCCCAACTAATCAATCTGTGGGAATTACTCTGTTTTCCAAGAGAAGCCAGAATGTAAATCACTGCTTTGGCCCTTACTGGGATCAGCATTCCAAGACTCAAGCCTCTTCTCCTACCACCATCCCTCTCTCACTTATCTTTTCAAAGGAAGCCTCTTGGTCTAGAACCAGTGACACTCCAGCGGCAATGAGCACACCAAGCACTCAGATCTTGTTTTCTAAATACCTTTCTCCGGTAAAAGGAACCAGGGCTCATTGAAGAAATGGTGGGTTCCAGGGCTACAGCATGAAAAATATAAGCTGAACCTGGAGAATCTTGTGGTGTTGGGAAATAAGGAAATGCTAAAATAAATAAATAAATAAATAAATGCACAGGGGCAAGTCCAAGGGACACAGGTGCCAACCGGAAAGAGCTCCCCAGTGGCCAAAGCTGGAACAATTTGAAGCAGTAATTAAAAAAAAATGTAGTATTGAATGATAACCCAAAGTATACAATAAATATACATGAACCCATATTGATATAAATAAAATTGAGTAACCAAATAGATAAATAAATGAGGGGATGTGAGGCAAATTTTCCTTACAGAAGAATTTCAGATAATAGATGTAGATATTTTGCCCTCTAGGAAATGGAGCTTGATCCTCCCCTCGTTTCCCCAAAGTGGGAGCTGGATTTAGTGACTCATTGCCAATGAATAGAACATAGAAAGGGAAAAATAGTAACTTCACAGTGGAGAAACCTGGCAAAACTCTACTTTGACCCAAACGATCAAGTTTAACATTACCAATGATAAGTCATGTTGCTACCATACTACTTCCCGCCTCGATGTGATGACAAAAAGATTTCATCTATGTGGTATTCTTCCCCAAATCCCACAACATATGTCTAATCATGACTAAAACATCTAATAAACCCATACTGAGGGCCAGGCGCGATGGCTCACGATTGTAATCCTGGCACTCTGGGAGGCCGAGGCGGGTGGATCGCTCGAAGTCAGGAGTTCTAAACCAGCCTGAGCAAGAGCGAGACCTTGTCTCTACTATAAATAGAAAGAAATTAATTGGCCAACTAATATATATAGAAAAAATTAGCCAGGCATGGTGGCGCATGCCTGTAGTCCCAGCTACTTGGGAGGCTGAGGCAGGAGGATTGCTTGAGCCCAGGAGTTTGAGGTTGCTGTGAGCTAGGCTGACGCCATGGCACTCACTCTAGCCTGGGCAACAAAGTGAGACTCTGTCTCAAAAATAAAATAAAATAAAATAAAATGAAAAAAAAAAACCCATACTGAGGTATATTCTAAAAATTATCTAACCAGTACTCCTTAAAACTGTTGAGGTCAGGAAATGCTGGATGTGTTGGTTTGTGCCTATTATTCCAGCTATTTGGGGAGGCTGAAGCAGGAGGATCACTTGAGGCCAGGAGTTCCAGACCAGTCTGAGCAACATACTGAGACCCTGTCTCTAAAAAAAGAGGAAAAGAAAAATTAGCCAGGAGCCGTGATGTGTGCCTGTAGTCCTAGCTACTCAGGACACTTAGGCAGGAGGAGGATCACTGGAGCTCTGGAATTTGAGGTTGCAGTGAGCTATGATGTTGCCACTGCACTCCAGCCTGGGTGACAGAGGGAGACCCTGTCTCTAAAGAAAAAAAAAAAAAAACAAGGGAAGCCTGAACTGTCAGAATAGAGTGCATTAAGATGACATGGGAACTAAATGCAATATGGCATACTGCACTGGATCCTGAAACAGAGGAAGGACATTAGTGGAAAGACTGGTAAACCTTTATAAAGTCTGGAGTTTAGTTAATAGTAATATACCACTGATGGTTTCTGACTTTTGAAAACTGTGCCATGGTAATATCAAATAGTTACAGTGGGGGAAACTGAGTAGGGGGTATATGTGAGCTCTCTACTATCTTTGTAACTTTTCTATCAATCAAAAATTATTCTAAAATAAGAAATTTAATTTTTTGAAGTAAAAAAAAAAAGGCACAACAGCTAGCTCGAAGAGGCTTCTTCTACCAAATATGGGCCAATTTTAGTGAAAAATTGGATTATAACCCAATAAATTCAACTAAGTTTCATAAATTTGTAAGAATGTAAATGAATGAATGAATGAATAAATAAAATGAAGTGACAAAAGGCCCATCTTTACCTTATATTGCCAATTCATAATGTAGAAGGAACAATGTAGAAAATCATCAATAGATGCTAAAACCAGTATATTTGCATAGTCTCGAAGTATTTACCTACAAAGGAAGTACAAAGGGAAAAACAGGAACTTGTTTATGGTTGAAGAAAACTGGCAGACACCCATAAAGGATCAACAGTATTGTCACCAGAAATAGACAAACCAGTATCACAGGCTCTGGAAATGATTCACGGAGGGCACCCCTTGGTGTCTGTGGTTCTCCTGCCCTCAAAATGCACAACCTGGTTCTAATCTTGGAGAAATATCACACAATCCAAACTGAGAGGCTTTCTCCAAAGGACCTGGCTTGTATCTTTTAGGCCAAGAAACACAAATGATGGCTAGGGAATTGTTTCAGATTAAAAGGGACTAAAGAAATATGACAGCTAAATACATTAGGCGATATAGGATTGGATTCTGCACCAGGGAAAAACCAAATAGCTGTCAAAGGACGTTCTGAGACAATTAATGAGATGTGGATATAATCTGTGGACTAGATAATAGTATTACATCAAAGCGAATTTTCTTGATTTTGGTAATTGTCCTGCGGTTATGCAGGACCACAATGTTGTTCTTTTAGAAGACACACTCAAAAAGTTTGTTTGTATGCCGGGTGAGGTGGCTCACGCCTGTAATCCTAGCACTCTGGGAGGCTGAGGTGTGAGGATCGCTCAAGGTCAGGAGTTCAAGACCAGCCTGAGCAAGAGTGAGACACCATCTCTACTAAAAATAGAAAGAAATTAGCTGGACAACTAAAAATATATATAGACAAAATTAGCCAGGCATGGTGGCGCATGCCTGTAGTACCAGCGACTCAGGAGGCTGAGGCAGGAGGATCGCTTGAGCCCAGGAGTTTGAGGTTTCTGTGAGCTAGGCTGACGCCACGGCACTCTTGCCCAGGCCACAGGGTGAGACTCTGTCTCAAAAAAAAAAAAACAAATTTTTTATAAAGGAAAAAAATGATGCCTCTCATTGCCTTGGGAGAAGGGGCTGCAGCAGAGATAAGAAGGAAGCTGGAAGCCATTATTTTAATAATTCCAGGAAGAGACAAACAAGGCTCTGATTGGGTGGCAGCTGGAGAAATGGCTGTATTTATTTGGAAAGTAGAACCAAAAGGGTTTGCCGATGGATGGACTTCTGATGACAGAGCCAAGGGTTTCAGCCTGAGCAGCTGGGAGAATGGGGGGTGGGGAGGAGATATCATTTAACCAAGAGAGGAAGATCGGGAGAGGGGCGGGTTTGGGGGTGGGGAAGATCAGGATTTTAATGACCTATTACACATTGCAGCTCAATGGTTGTTGCTCAAGTATAGCCCCGATGATCCCATTTCCCTGGCTTATCAGGGAAATTCCATTTCTTCAGTAGTTCACACATTACCAGCAGGGGACCCAAGTGCTTTAACTTGGCTTTTAAGATCTTCCTCAACTTTGCCCCATCCCGCTTCGTGAAGGCAGGACTTACTTTCCTCCTCACCATTCCTTTTGTTTCAATCTGCTAGAACTACTTGCGATGAATATTAACTTTCCTCTTGTTCATGTTTCCCAGAGTAGGGTCTGTATACCATTGTTGATATAAATGATCGGGGTGGATTGCGCTGGCAGAAATATTTTTCTTTTGATAGTTATAGGTTGAGCCTAATGTATATTGGAAAATGACATCACTGGTACGTTAAACCTGTGATTCCATGAATATTATTAGTACAAGCCTTGGTAAAATAGTGGATCAGTTTAACAAGTCAATATAAAGAAAAATATTTTGAATGTCACGGTGTTTTGTAAATAAAAGAAAAAAAAAGGAAAATATTATATAAGATGCTACATAATAATACTACTAAGAGATGGCGAAATGATGAAGATAGAACATTAAACCTGAAGTTGGAGAAATGTCGTAGTGTGAGACTATAATTAAAAATGTTTTTTATTACATAACATTTTGAACATGCCCAAGACAGAGAGAATGTACCTGTCATTCAACTTAGACCTGCCTTGTGTCTCGTAAAGTTCCCTCTGGCTTACCACAGTCTACTCCAGCTTACTCAACCCAGAAAACCCACAGGGATTCAGTGCCAGGAGTCCCTATTTAAAAATGAAGGGCTTTACATACCCACCAAAGAATTTGAACTTGACCATTTGATAATAGGACATTGGTGAAATTATATGAATAAAGAAATGATGAAAGGATTACATTTGTTTAGAAAAGACTTATTTAGGTAGTAAAAGAGTAGAAATATAAGGTATAATGGCTGAGCTGGTTGTTATAAATCTGGTATGTACACAATTTACACAGCACTAATTATTAAGAGCCATGTCTTATTATAATGCAACTATGGCTCCAATCAGATCTTAGCAGGGGAAATGCTCACTTCCTCTCTATCATCGCAGACACACTGGGGAGAACACTGGGTGTGGAGTCAGGCAGCTTCAAGGCTGTAAGAGTCTAGATCTGTATTTTGCGATTTTCTAGCTGTGGCCATAGGTAAGTCAATTTCTCTCTCTTGAGTTTTTCCTCCATTTTCTAAGCATTGTATTTCCTATACAGATTTGATGAGACAATCATAGTTACTGTAATTATGACAACATTCTAGGAGCATTCTGCTCTCTTTTAGATGCACTGCTTTGGCTATCTGGCATTCTTTTGTAATGCCTCTAACCCCCACGTCCCTGCCCCACGCCTGTTTATTTTACTCGGGTGAGTGAGGAGTCAGGTAACGGTAGAGATGGACCTCAGATGAAAGAAGAGAGAAATAACAGGGATTTAAAACTGTGGCCTGCAGGCCTCTTGCTTCATGGGAACCAGCAGGTTATTTTCTGTTGGTTCTCGTTCTGCATTTGGGAGTAAATAAACCCTGATTGAGGGAGGGGATGATATTGGTGATGTTCTTCCCTCAGCTGGCAGAGCTAAGAACACGCTGAAACACAGAGCAATAATTCTTCTGGCATGCTTCTTACAGAAAAGTAGGGGGATCTTGTTGGGAATAGTTATGTCTTTGGACAGGGAAAATTTCCTCAATTAGAGGACATAAAACATTAATGAGAATAAGCATTAGGTAAATTCAGGAAATTGACATCAGCTTGGGAATCCCAAAAGGGAGATTGTTTTGTGGGGTAGAAAGAGATTTTCCAGGGCTGACCTTTAGCAAAAGGAAACCTCCGATTTTAAGTTTAAAAGCTCCTAAGGACTAATTCAAAGTGGAGAAGGGAAAATTATTTCCATGGGAATTCCTACTAAGACATTTGCATACGGTAAACCAATTGCCTGTTGGCTGATGGGGTTTGAATTTTTGGAACAGTGCACCTTTTTTCATTTCTACCACTGAGTCAAATTATTCCCTAAATCAATCCCTATGGAATGTGATAAAATAAATACAAGTCAAGTTGAACTTCTTGGATTAAATCTTCATTATATTTTAAGGGGGTGGGGAGATACTGTAGTTAGCAAGTAATTAAACAATTTTTTTCATGACATAAAAAGAGCACAGAAAGTATTTGGTAAGCTGTAAACTCAGCAAAGATTGCTCCTTTCTCGTTATGTTTTGGAGCCTTTAGAAAAATCCCATGTAGTGCTTGGGAGGAATAATGTCAACAGAAACATTGCTGGGATAACCAGTTGCCCAGATTCATCGGAGATTGTGTTAATTTAGGTCTGACCAATCAAATTCAGTTTTGTGAATTCTAGAATTCATAGAGCTAAATGAATTGGGACAAAAATTGGGGATTTGACTTGATCTATTCAGAGAAGCATAGCTTAGCAGGACTTCACACAAGAGCATTTATGGTACAACCTCCAGCACTCTCCACTAGTCCCCAGTGGAGGCCAATCTTCCCTTAGCACTTTCTGGTCTTTCAGTGATTCTCCATCAACTTCATCTTAAGTAAGCTGAAGCTCTGTAATGTAGCCAACCCCACCCCAGACTGCTACTTTAGCTCGTCTCGCTTTGCCCCTTGACTAAAACTTGACTCTCCAGGATGATTCAGTGACTGGTATTTGGACACATAACATGGTATTTGATGCAGACCCTGCCTCCGGCCAGAAGCACCCTTGTGTCATTTCTTCTTTTTTTACCTGTTACATGTTAATTCCCATTCATCTGTCAAGAGAAACCTTGCACTTTCTTTCTTCTTCTTCTTATTTTTGACACAGGGTCTCACTTTGTTGCCCAGGCTGGACTGCAGTGGTGTAATCGCTAAGTGGAGACAATAAAGTCTACAGCCTGGACTTGTCGTGAGAATTAAAGGAGCTATTTGTTAAGGTTTACCAGAGTGCCTTCACACGGAATCCTCCACACATGGGAGCTATTGCTATCATCCTCTGTACCACTTGGGCCCTCCCCACCTCACTGGCCTTTTCCTGCAAGTATCTGAAACCTACTGCATGGGTTTCAAAGACTGCAGTCTACAGAATATCTTTATAGTTAGATGCTTCTACAGGGAAAGAAATGTAAAAAAAAAAAAAAAAAAAAAGGAAAATTTAAAGTAAACCAAGGAGTAGTGCATGACATCATTCTTAATAAAACAGGGTTAAGGAGTCCAACTGGAAAGGTTGATGGCTTTGTAGTAACTTCGTGTGTGTGTGAATATACCAGTGAGATTAGGGTGTGTCAAAGACATTTATATTTTGCAGAAGGGAGTGATTTAACTTTTCCTTTGTGTATGATGTCCATGAAGCTAATTATAGCTGAGATTTATAACAGCTGATCAATTTAGTGAAATGGAAAGACACTTGAAAGGATTAAAAAGCAACAGTATGGTTATTTGGCATTCTTTCATCAAATACTCTTTAACTGCCCTGCCAATCTGATCTACGAGAATTGGTTTCCCCAGAGGTAATTCTGAGCCCACTTGATGACGCTGTTTTGTTTTCTAGTGTGATCAGTGAAAATATTACATCTCCAACAGATTGTTTGGGTCTTTAGGACAAGGTCTGTCTCTTCTACTTTAAAAAAATATCTCTCCATATATTTTGGGGATTCTATGGGAATTATTTAATAATTATTTACTGACTTTGTCTTGTAAGTGGCCCTTCTATGATCAAAACTAGTTTAAAATAAACTCGTGGCACCTTTAGCATTAATCCTTTTCCACATATTCTTTGAACATAACTATTTAAAAATTGGCCATCTGCGTATTTATTAACCAGAACAGTCCATGCTCAAGTCCTGCCATATAACAGGGAGTTCCCTGCGTTCTTTTTACTGTTACGGCCCATATGAGACGCGATGAGTAAGTGGGATCTGTCCTCAGACACATCTTAGCATTTGGAGTCACACAGATTCTGCAATTCAGAATTAATACTTCATTTTAAATTCTGATGTGGAAATATGTGCCCACTGAGAATTCGACTGGGTTTGTTTATAGCAAATAAATATGAATTTTGTTAAACTGAATGCATTTGCATTTATTGTCCCAAATTACCACCAGCTTGCTTCTCAAAAGACAAATAGAGGCAAATGCTCCTCAGTTAGTGACTTTTCTATTTCTCTCAGGGATGCTGTTAATAGACCCTCCTTGTGTATGTGTGTGTATATATGTGTGCTATACACGCATATACACACACATATGATTTTTGGGGGTATCAGTTGACATGTCAATTGAAACGAGAGAGCTCTTCGTTAGACATTCTTTTTGGTTGATTTTCATTGCATTGTCTGAGTAGGGGACCCACCTGGTGGGACAATTTGTCAAACACACACAAGACACAATACAAAGCCAAATCGTGCCTGGTTTGACGGGTCAAGTAGAACAAGCCACTTTTGGATTCAGGCCATTTATTATTATGCTTAGAGAGCAAAAGGAAAAATAGCTGAAGGTACTCAGCTTTGTGTGGACCTTGTCCCACACACCAGAAAGGACAATGCAGGACCCAAAGGGGCCGGACAACTTGAACACGAGGTATGGGACTCCCTGCAGCTGAGGAGCCAGTTCTAAACTGCGGCTAAATGGATTTATATCCTGCATTTCTGCTTTGAGGGAGGCAGGCCGGACATCCTCATACTCTTTGGAACCTGGGAGGCAGTGAGAAATGGCCTTGTGACAGTCCCCAGGGGAGAAAGGGAGGTGAGTAGGCGATGGCCTCATAGAGGCTCTCAAGTCTCCCCTACTCTCATGTCCAGGGAGGATCGTGAGACATTCTGTGAAGACTCAGATGAGCTACAGGCCAAGCCTTTGGCTGCCTGGCCTGTGTGGATATGTGAAGGCCACCAGGATGACGTGGTGGAAACCTTCCCCTGCACCGTCCTTTTGAAGCAGCCATCCCCTGTGATGGTCAAGCAAGAGAGAGAGTGGAGCAGGGACTCTTTCATTCCATTTTGAAGACTCTGGCTTTTCATGCTCCCCCAAATTTCCCATAGCTGCTTGGAATCCACAGTGAGGTTGTCTTATGGACAGATCTCAGTTAATCGTTAGGAGAGCATATGTCCATTTGACCACTTGTTACACTAGAGCCCAAGAGGATGCCCAATTGATTAAGAAAGTAGAGCACTATGAGTGCCTGGTGGCAGATTTTGCATGATAAGGCTTTCGTTGGTGAGCACAGCCTTGCAGTTAAGCACTTAGACTCTGCAGTTGGACGGTTCTGCCATTTACTAGCGGGATGAACTTGAGCCAGTTATTTAATCTCTGTAGGTCTCCATTATCTCATCCATAGAACGAGGACAGCAGCCTGAGAAACTGGTACTAAGTAGTACAGCTACCTGCTTAGAATAGCATCTGATACATGGGAAAACCCACGTATATTATTGAGAATATACTGTGGTGCTGAGCTCTCTATTGAGTACTCGGGCTGGGGAGAAAGACAAGGAAAAAAAAAACCCTCAAACACTGTTAATTTGCCATGTAGTTGAATTAACTGAACATGGACAAACAGTTACAAAACACTCTATCTACCAATGGACATCGACCATGGTCTTTGCAAAGGAGAGATCAATGGTCATAAAATCCTTCCTTCACTTGGGCTATGTTTGATTACAGCTCTTAGTTGGCCCAGTGACTGGTGGTGAAAGAGCCATCCCGTAATGCTACCACCAAAGCATGCTGCCCACCAAATCTCCCTGGATAATGGTCTTGGCTAGGCACCATTCACATACCCTCCTTTCCCTTTCCTGGTCCAGCCTGCACAACCAGTGTGATCATTTTGACTGCAACAACTGGTCATTTCATGTCCTATGGGATGCTGGCTGAGGACATTAAACACAGGTGTGTGGGGAGAGAGGGGTGAACGCACAGCCATTTTCCAATTAGCCCCTCGGTTCCCTGAAATCCAATCATATGCAGTGAACCAGACGCCCCTGTCTGGAGCTCTGTGTTCAACTCAGGATCCAACTCTCAGTGGAAAATTAAAAACAAAGTCATTATTATATATTAGATTTATTAAAAATGCAACTATTACCAAGAGCCTGTGGGCATGTGTGGAAAATGCCGTAATTAAATTAAATTAAATTAAATCCAGCAGTTAGAAGTAACATTTTCCACTAAGGAAGAGGAGGAGGAAGAAAAAAAAAAAGCCCATCAGAGAATTCTAAACCAGAAAAGTGCAAGAAGTGGCCAGGATTCTTCTAGGAGAAGGAAGATGTTATAACTGTTATTATTATTATTATTATTATTGCTACCCTGAGATAATGGAAAAGTAATATATAAATTTGGAACAAGGGTGGAACTTTCCAGGCATTGGGAAATGATGTTTATTTGGAAGAAGGTGAATAACATTAAAACCAGAAACGGAATGGCTACTATTATACAGAGAGAGTTTATTTGTAGTGATTATCTAGAGTCATTATTCAAATAGTGGTTATCGGATCAGTGGGAAAGCAGTGCTCTTTCAGTGTTGCCAAGATTAGGGGAGGGTAACATTGTCTGCTGGCAGATCCGACTGTCATGCTTTATTGCTGGAAGAATTGGGGCTGTGTTGAGATGCTAGGTGATGGATAAGTCTGGAGCTTCACTCCTGTTTGTAAGAAAGGCTATGTTTCTCATTTCCACAGATATGTGGCATCAGGATGGTGGAGAAAAGAAGGCAGAGAGTTAGAGGGATGACTCCACATATATCTGTATTTTGTTTTTTTCTTTTTTGAAATGTGTTGCTACAAAGAGGTTGTATGTTCCCTGCAAAGGCCTCTAAGCATGTCCCCATGTCCCTTAGGAGGCAGAAGGCTCTTGTAGCTGGTTGGATTGCCGGATTAAAACTTGTGTTTCCTGACTTGTTGACTTGTTCTACAAGATCAATCTGGATGACAACTGTGCTGCTTTTTCAAAAATTAGGACAGTTCTGGGCTATGTTTAGCACATGAAGTGGTCCAGGCAGCTTGAGGGTGAGGTCAAAGCACAGTCAGTACTTCGGGGGTGGCAGCTCCCCAAAATGCATGCCCAGAGGAATCTCCTGGCGGGAGCGACCAAAGCAATTGCTATCCTCGAGGTTGGTGGTCGTGGGCTGTCTGGCTACCAAAAATGTTCCATGAGTTTTGCATCAGAAACTTTTGTCCCGTATCTTTGTTATCCTCAATTCCACTGAAGATGTGTCTTTGCTCCCAATCTGCTTGTTCTTATTTGGTTGGACTTATTGATCAATTAGAACATCAGATTTGATTGATTTATACCTGGTCAAATAATCTCATTTGTGTCAGTCAAAATGATGGGACCGTTTTTTTGAAGGTGACCCTAGGATGTCGCTAGGGCCACATAGAGATTTTGAGTGAAAGCTCTGAGGCCCAGAAAGAGTCCTTCTTTTCCGCATCCTGCACAAGGCCTGTTTTGCTTGGCTCAGGAGGGAAGCTTGTGAGGACTTTGAATGATTTTAGGATGTTTTGCAATGGTCGGCTCCTTGATTACAGTTCTGAAAGTCTTGAGCAGTGGGGGTGATGGTGAATTCTGGCATTCGGGCTGGCCTACCTGGAGTTGCAAGGCTCTTTGGCTCTGCAGTGGGGCTAAGCTTGTCTCTGGCTGTGAAAACAAACTTCCTGAGTTTACATAAAAGGGGTTTGCTCATCCCCTGCAAGCCCCCATGGGAAGGATTGGAGGAATCGGAGCCTTATTTAACAGAATATATTTAAATGCACACACTCTACACCTCTTACGTACATAGAACCCAAGTGACAAACACTGAGCCTTGAATAGGTCCGTTGTCATTCCCATGCAGTTTTCACAGGGTGTCACTCTCAGGGTGAGGAGGTCTGCCTGGTCACCTTCATCCAAGCACAGTAAGATGTTAGTTTTTCTTGAATCCTTGCGAAGTGGCAGAAGTCAAATGTTGACGCGCCAGAGAAATCAGGTACTTATCATCGTTTTTATCTGCTTGGGTCGGATCGGTAAAACCACTTGAAAAGCCAACCACCCATTCAACCGGCCACACAGAGCAGAGCAAAGAATTGCTTTTAAAACTATGTCATTTGCTGGTTGAGTCTTTGGAAAATTGCAAACTATTCTTAGAAGTTCCTTTGTCATATGGCCCCTGTTTCTCTCCATAAAAAAGTAGGGGAGATGAGAAGATAACATCAGGGAAAATAAAGCATGTTCCTTTCTACTGTTTTTTTCCACCTGTGTTTCTAATGCTAATAATAGACATGATGGGGAGGAATCGTACATGTGGCCTGATGGCCGTGTGTGTGCGATTTGCTCTCTGATGCCCCTGCAAAATCAGATGGCCATAAGCAAACTGGGGCTCTGACACTGAAATATAGGCATGGAGAGGAATATCAGAGAATTCCCAGCTATTTCTAAGGATGTGCACAGTTTGCAAAATATACTGATGATAGGATTTTTGGGTTGTGGCATCTCCATTTCCACTGTGGTACATGTGGTTGAACCGGATGCAGTTTGTAGGAGCACAGCCTGAACGTGGCCCTTTCCTGTGGTCAGACACCCGGCTTTCCAGAGCAGCTGCTGGGCTGCCTTCTCAGATGGGGGTGGAGGTGGGGGTGAAGAGAATTGGGGGGTGGAGCGTGGTTTAAGAAAATCAACATGGTAGTGGAAGGAAGAGATGAAGAGTGAGGGAGAAGTCCAAATAATGTTCGAAACAGACACTGACTCTGTAGAAGTCCAGATTGCAATGAAGGGAAAATATATTGTTGCTAATTCGTTGGCTTTGCTGTTATTTCTGGATATCCAATTTCAGTAAAGGCTTTGGGGTGAAACGGCAACAGAACATACAAGTATTACGAACCAACGTTTGTGCTAAGCATGACTGCATGTGAAATGGTTCTGATAAGGCACAAAGCAGAGCTGGTCTATGCAAACATGAACACAGTGTAGACAATTTTATATGTATTTTCTTTGGATTAGGCCATTTATCAAAAAAGTGTGAACATGGCTTTGAACATGGGCTCTGGTTTTGTTTCTCAGTCCTATGAAGGAGAAATGGCAGATGGTGAAGACAATAGACTTGAATCAACACATCTGTAACAGGTTTGAGTCCCCACTCTGTCGTCGATTAGCTGTTGAATGCTGAGCATGTTGCTTAAACTGTTCAGCCTTGGTTTCCTTATCTTCAAACCGAGGATAATAACAGTCCCTACCTTATGTATAAGTTGCAAGGATTAAATGAAACGATGGATCAAAAGCACTCATTTTTATTTTTTTATCATGATCGACGGTAGGAAATACATTTTTTACAGTACTACTTGCTGTTCCTAGACGTACACACACACACACACAGACACATATAACTTTAACAAAAATTTCATGAAACCAGCCTTACTCTTATTATGCATGCTGATATTTTTGGTTCTATTTCACATTTACAAAAATTCCAGTTGCCGACCCACTAAATTAATTTTACAACCCACGAAAGGGTCGTGACCCACAGTTTGAAAAACATGGATCCAGCACAGAGCACGGTGCCTGGTGCACAGTCATCGATCTGTGAGGAATAAACACAGCTCTGGGGAGGGAATGATGTCATGTAATAGGTTTACTGAGGCATAATTCTTTGGCCAGAGGAAGTTGTAATAAAACACTAAAAGTTTCTTAATGAGACTAGCATGAAGGTTGCCAATATGATAGAAGCACTTTCTCCTTTTTCTTCCTCCTTCTTCTGATTAAGGCACAAAATGGAAAAAAAAAATAACAAAGCAAAGAGATTGGAAAAAATTAAAAAACAAAACATTATTATCTTTTCCTTAAGATAATTTAATTAATTTTTCCTAACTTAAAGACTGATTTCAGAATGGCTAATAATTGACAGTTTTGGACAACAACTATTGAAAAGGGGGAGAATATCCAAGGAAGCTGTTTGCATATGGTGAATGCTCATTTAACTAAAAGTAGGAAAAGATGGGGTCTGCTGAGTTTCTATCCTCTAGATGATGGTAGAACATCTTTTACTCCTCTCTTTCCTTCCACAGAAAAGAATATAAAATTAATTCAAGGTGAAGGTGATGATAAAGGCATATTTGGCGTATTGGTTTTCTATTGCTGCTGTAACAAATTGCCACCAATGCTCAAAACGATGGAAATCTGTTATCTCGTAGTTTCTGTGGGGCAGAGGTCTGGGCAGCTCATGGCTCAGTGGGTTCCTCTGCTCTGAATCTCACGAGGCTGGATCAGCATGTAGGCTGGGCTGCTTTCCTTCCTGGAGTCTCCGGGGATGAGTCCACTGCCCAGCTCGTTCAGGATTTGGTTCCCTGCGGGTGTAGGACTGGGGTCCCCACTTCCTGGCCACGTATTGCTCCTAGAGGCTGCCTAAGTTCCTCCTCCTGCCGTCCATGTCCCCCCTCCAGCAACCGTGATGGGATCCCTCTTACCCTTCGCATCTATCTGACTTCCTCTTCTGCCCACGTGTCTCTCGTTCCAGCTGAAGAATTTACTCCGTTTTTAGGGGCTCATGTAATGAGATCGGAACCACCCAGGGAAGCCGGCAAAAGTCTCCTTTGCCACGTGATGTAATATAGTCGCAGGATCCAGTGACTAGGGGGTGGGTAGTTTTGGAGGGCCATTATTTGGACTACTATACCTGGTCTGGAAATTGAAATTATTTTATCTTCAGAGAAGACCTTTTACCTTTATTTATTTATTTAGAGACAGGGGCTCATTCTGTCACCCAGGCTTAAGCGCAGTGGTGCAATCATAGCTCACCTCTCTGCAGCTCCAAACCCCTGGGTTCAAGTGATCCTCTTGCCTCAGCTTCCTGAGTAGCTGGAACTATAGGTGCACCATCACACCCAGCTAATTTTTCTTTTCTTTTCTTTTTTTGTAGAGATGGGGTCTTGCCATGCTGTCCAGGTGGGTCTTGAACTTCTGGGCCTAAGTGATCCTCTTGCCTTGGCCTCTCTAAGTGTTGGGATTATAGTGCTGTTTTTTTTTTTTTTTTTTAAATTTAGAGAAGAGCTTTTATTGTCATCAGATTTTTCATGGCTCTTAAATAACTAGAGTTATTGAATGAATCTTGAAATTATAGGATTTTGGAGGTAGAAGAATCTGAAGACTCACGAGGCCCAACTTCCTTCTTTCGTGGATGAGGAAACCAAATGGAATTACTTGTTTGGTCTCAAACAATGGGGGTGTCAGGGTATGTCCCATGTTTCTTGATTTCTGCTCCTTCTTCATGGCTCAGGAACTCAGAAATGCTGATAGATTATGTTCTTGGGAGGGTGAATATTTAAGAAAAAAATAAAAGGCAAGCCAGGGTTTTCTGCTTTACCCTCTTCCTGATCTGACTTCTAAAAAGCATTCGCAAGGTAGAATTCTGGTAGTTATTTGTTGAAGGGTTATTTTGTACCATCCCAGAATGATGGACATTTTAAAAAGCTTTTATTCTTAAAACTACCAGAGATATTTTAAAAACTTCTTATCCCTGGGCTGCATGTGGTGGCTCACACCTGTAAACTCAGAGCTTTGGTAGACTGAGGTGGGAGGATTGCTTGAGGCCAGGAGTTCAAGACCAACCTGAGCAACAGAGCAAAACCCCTGTTCTACAAATAATAATGATAATAAAAAATTAGCTAGGCATGGGGTGCACACCTGCTGTTCTATTAATAGACACTTGGGAGACTGAGGCAGGAGACTGGGGAGGCTGAGGCAGGAAGATCAAACGTGAGGCCAGGAATTTGGTGCTTCAGTGAGCTACGATGATGTCACTACACTCCAGCTTGGGCAACAGAGTGAGACCCTG
Source organism: Mirza zaza (assembly GCA_008750895.1). Taxonomy (NCBI): domain Eukaryota; kingdom Metazoa; phylum Chordata; class Mammalia; order Primates; family Cheirogaleidae; genus Mirza; species Mirza zaza. The sequence continues at coordinate 21,608 of VSMD01034050.1, forward strand.
TCTCTATGGAAAAAAATTCTTGTCCTTGTATTTTAGATGAAAAAAAAAAGAGTATTTTATTGCTGTTCTTTTTAATATAGTGTGAATACCATTGTTTCTGAGGTCACTGAAACCTGAGAGAATGAGGAAGAAAAGGAGTGAAAGTGGACAGAAACAATCAGTTCTGGGTGGCTCCTAAATGAAATTCTCAATGTTGTGCCCTATTGTCTCAGGCTGAGATTAACACACGAGACCAGTAGTGGTTTCTTCTTTGTCAATGTCCATGGAAGCTGGCAAGAAGTTCTATCTACCTGTCTGTGTGTCCATCCAACCATCTATCCATCCATCCATCCCTGAATTATCCTTTCATTCCCTCTTCATTCACTCTATACTTGCTGAGGGTCTGTCATATGCCTGGTGCTACGCTAGGGGATGGGATATATTGAGGAATAAGAAATGACCTCCCTTCAACAATGAGTCTCTTTTGCTTAAAAAAAAAAAAAAAAGAAATGACCTCTTCATAAGATCATGAGATGTGGTCTTCGAGGAGCTCACAGTTTAGTCTGGGAGACAGATATCAGAACAGATGTAACTGCATGTTGCCCAGCATTGTGACTAAAAACCTGAAAGTAAGAAGCTCAAAGAATCCTCCTTTTAAGAAGAGGCAGGAGGGCCAGGCGCGGTGGCTCACGCCTGTAATCCTAGCACTCTGGGAGGCTGAGGTGGGCGGATCGTTTGAGTTCAGGAGTTCGAGACCAGCCTAAGCAAGAGTGAGACCCCATCTCTACTATAAATAGAAAGAAATTAATTGGCCAACTAAAAATATATAGAAAAAGTTAGCTGGGCATGGTGGTGCATGCCTGTAGTCCCAGCTACTAGGGAGGCTGAGGCAGGAGGATTGCTTGAGCCCAGGAGTTTGAGGTTGCTGTGAGCTAGGCTGACGCCAAAGCACTCTAGACAGGGTGACAGAGTGAGACTCTGTCTCGAAAAGAAAAAAAAAAATTAAGAAGAGGCAGGAGGGAGCCAGACACCTGCCTCCAGGGCTTACTCAGAGGCAGAAATCCCCTGTCTGTCCCACCCCCCTACCATGTGGACCCAGAGGAATGGTAGGAAGGGAAATGGTGGTTATTTACATAAGAAGTCTAGAGAAGGAAGGGGAGACACAGGGACTTTTTTGAATCACTAGGATTGTGGGGGGCGCAGTGCTCATGGTATGAGGAGGTCCCCCCTCCTCCGCAGGGGTAGCACAGGGGCTGCTTTTCTTTCCCCAAATGTCAAGTGCAGGGATCCCCAGGACAATTGTTTGTAAAGACAGGGGTGGGGGAGTGCGGGTGGGGGTGGGTGGGGGGTGGGGGTGGAGCCTGCTGCAGGGGAGGGGGACTGGCATCTCATCCCCCAGGCACCAGACTTCCTGATCTGCTCCCTGAGTTCCTGAGAAGGGGGAAAGAACTGGGGGGAGATGGCAAGGCTCAGAAAAGGGGCAGCAACAGCACCATGACCTGCACAACCATGGGTCAGCCTGGCAGGGGTCTGTGTGCGTGTCTAGCGGATTGAGCGAAACCTGCAGAAGGTGGCTGGCTGGGCTTCAGCCCTTTTGCTGATACTGCACCTACGAGAGCTGACCACAGGATGAGCGGGCCCCATCCACAAGGGGCTTTGGGAAATGGGCCATCACAGCAGGAGTTGGGAGGATATAAGAGGTGCAACCAGAGGAGTACTTATTCCCCCTGCCAGCAAAGCATGCGGGGAGGAGCCCTCCACATTGTTCTCCAGTCAACACACTCATGAGCCTCAAACGAGAGTCAACTCTGGACGCCTGCCACATGCCTGGCCCTCACGGCCAGTCGGGGTTGGCCAGAGACAGAATTGCAATGACGGCAGTCAAGTGAGGAGATGTTTGTTGTTCACCAAGCTCCTCATCCCCCTTCCCTGCCCCCATTCCCAAAGAATCTATTCATAGAATCCAAGATGGAGGTGGTGAGGTCATGTAAGCGTGTCTTCCTTCCCACTCCAAGTCCTCCCAGCCACAGGTCTGACTTGCAATGAGGGAGAGGGAGAGTTTTCAATCCAATATGAGCCCAGAGTTATTAAGAGGATCGGATTGAATTTTAATAACTGGGAATTCATGGCCGTTGCCTGAGGCGTTAAAGGATTTACAGTTGAGCAGGGAAGGAAGACTGGACAGAGTGTGAATGAAAACAGTGATTAAGAAGAATTTTGTTTGTTTCCCACTGGTTTGGAATTCTAATTCCTCAATACAAAATAAATGCAAAACAGAGTAACCAGGCTAGAATGGTGGCAAATAAAATTACTTTTCCTTTCTTGCGCAATGTTTTGTTTTGTTTTTCCTAGGCTTAATAAAATTGACTCAATTTTTGGTTTGCAAGTTTCTATTTACATATTACCAATTCAACCCCGACCATTTTCCTTAAGTATTAAAATCTCCTCTCGGTATGTTGGAATCCATAAGGTGTTCTATTAAATTCACCTGGCTGCAGAAGTCTCCTTTAGAAGCCCTGTGTCCTGCTCCAATTCCGACTGGTTGCTCTCTGGATCTGCCGCAGGGCTGTCATCTTGTGATGGCCCAAGAATATTTTTCTGGAAATTTCTTTTTGTGATGGATCCTTTGTTTTTTTTTGGATTTCAGGTCTAATTTTTTTTTTTCCTTAATTACCTTGTTTTGTTGGAGAACTTCCTCTAGAAACTTCTGAAAAGCATTGCACAGGGTGTTTAGTTTTGAGAACTTACATATCAAAAATGTTCTTAGCCTGCTTGTGGTAGTTTGTTTGCAAAATAGCTGCACTAGTTCCCCTCTATGTAGTCAGATCGTTAGGTAGTCCCCAACTACGCTGACTCTGGACTTTGGCTAAAGGGACAACATCAGACAGGAAGCAAACAGAATTTGAAAGTGTTTGCACATGGGAACATAATTTCTCTTGCTGCTCTTGGAACCCTGAAACCACCGCAGGAGGGAGATGGGCCAGTTTGCTGGAGAATGAGAGACTACGTGGAGCAGAGACAAGCTCTATCAACTGAGGGCTTCTCTCCCTTACACTTTAGATCGGGCCAACCTGCCAACATGTCTATGAGGTCATCCTAGATCATCTACCCCAGTGGAGTTGCAACCTGACTGCAAAGCTTTGCCAAGCCAGCCCAGACGAGAAGACCATCAGCTGATCCACTGAATTATGATAAATTACAAATATTTGGTTTTCCCAAAGCCGCTACATTTTAGGGTGATTTGTTATACAGTCAAAACTAACTGATACCTTATCCTGACACTTAATTGATAGGTTAGCTGGGTAGAAAATTCTGCATTGAATCCCTTTCCTTTAAAAGTGTAATTACATTATCTTCTAGTTTTCAGGGTTGCTGATGGGAATTCTTAAGCCATACACTTCCTGGGGTTTTTGCATGAACTCCTTTTGTCTCTTTGAAAGCCATGACTACCTCTTTTTTTCCCCTATTGTTCTGAAATTTCACAATGATGTGCTTTAGTTTGGGTCTCTTCATCTGCTGTGCTGGTCACTTGATGGAAATAGATATTTTCTTTTCTTTTCTTTTTTTTTTTTTTTTTTTGAGACAGAGTCTCACTTTGTTGCCCAGGCTAGAGTGAGTGCCGTGGCATCAGCCTGGCTCACAGCAACCTCAAACTCCTGGGCTCAAGCGATCCTCCTGCCTCAGCCTCCCAAGTAGCTGGGACTACAGGCATGCACCACCATGCCTGGCTAATTTTTTTTTTTGTATATATATTTTTTAGTTGGTCAATTAATTTCTTTCTATTTTTGGTAGAGACAGGGTCTTGCTCAGGCTGGTTTTGAACTCCCGACCTTGAGCAATCCGCCCGCCTCGGCCTCCCAGAGTGCTAGGATTACAGGCGTGAGCCACCGCGCCCGGCGGAAATAGACATTTTCAATATGAGATTTGAGCCTGCTAGTTTCGGGATTTATTTATTTATTTTTTTGGTGAATTATTTAGTGATACTTTGTACCCACCTGCTTTCTGTGTTCTCTCTAAATTTATCCCTGTTTGGATCCTGAAAAATAAATAAATAAATTTATTTATTTATTTTTTTGGTGAATTATTTAGTGATACTTTGTACCCACCTGCTTTCTGTGTTCTCTCTAAATTTATCCCTGTTTGGATCCTGAACCCCATGGATTGTGCCTCACATTTTCTTATGTGTCCTTTCCCCTTTTCCATTGTTTTGGCTTTTTGCTCTATTTTCTGGAATATGTTCTCAAATTTCTTTTCCTACAATTTTATCGAGTTTATCATGTCTGCTGTCATATTTTAAACTAGCAAGAGCTCTTTCTTTTTTCTCTGATTATTCTTTTTTAAAAGGACACTGTTCTTATTTCAAGGATGTAATGTCTTTTATTTCACAAGGACATTAATAATTGTTTTGGGAGTTTTTACTTCCTTGCATAGTTTCTATTTCCTTCAAGTTATTCTTCTCTAATGGCTTGTCTTGTCTCGTTTGTTGGCTAGAATGAAGCTGTAGAATTTGTAGATGATCTGAAACCAGGAGAGACTTTGAAGACATTGGATCACAGAAGAACATTCCATGCAATCTTGCTCAATACAAGGGAGATGTATCTGACAATGAAATGCAACAAGTTGGACGTAAGACTGGGTTAGCCTATTCTAGTACGATAGGGAAGAAGTATGGTTTAGAAGTAGGATATATGAAAATGCTTTAGAAATTTTAGTTGATATAATCAATAGGAAATTCATTACACCGCCTTTCATGTACCAGTGGACCCTAAAAAAAACTAATGAATTCTTAAGGTTTCATTAACAAAGGCAAAATATTAATGTTTATGAAGTCATATTTCAAAAATAATCATAATGGCTATAATGTGTTGAGCACTTTCATTGTGTTTGGTATTATTCTAAGTGCTTTTGCTCATGTTGACTCATCTAATCCATGTTTTATTATGAGAAAAAGACACAGAAAGTGTAAGTTCCTGTCCAAGTTTACACAAATAATGACTTTTCCAAAGCCAGGCAAATTGTAACTAACTCTTCTAGTGCCTTCAGCATCTGTGCGCTTGACCACCACACCTCTGTGCCTCGCAAACGATTGTGTTCAGACGCTTGAAAGAGACTTGGACAGAAGAGAATTCTCAGATAGTGAAAGACTTAAAACCAAACAAGACAGGGACTGGCTGGAGGGACTGTGAATTCTGGAAGAGAAGACTCACAGGACATCGAAAAAAATGTCTAAATAGTTGAATGAGTATCATGGGAAAGAGGAATTAGATTTGTTCTCTCTGACTCCAAGGATAAAAACTCGGCCCCATCTATAGCAGCTCTAGTGAGGGAGATTTTAACTAAATATGAAGAAGACCTTTCTAATGACCAGATTTTCAAAGATTGCCTGGATTGCTTTCAAAAGAATGTATTTCCTTGTGTTTAGGTGTTTAAGAAGGAGCAGGTACGCTAATGGGAGGGTCCCCGGGGGTTGGGCGAGACGACCATTAAGGTTTAAAACCTGGAGATGCTGGAATGATATTAATTAGGCAAATGGCCCATTTTTGGAAAGCATCCCTAAATTCCCTAGATTTTGGAAGAGAAGGCCATCCGAAGAGGTCATTTTATTCTTCTGGTTCCGAGTACATCTGTGTCCACATGAATGAAAACAGTTTGAAATATTCTGTCTCTCCACCATAGCCTCCAAAGGAAAGCACTATAGGATCTTAGTCTTATAAACATCTAGGGTTGTACGGACAGTTAGAGATTTATGGTGAGGGGACTGAGATGCCCAGTGGTGACACGGCCCTCTCCTGGTCACACTGCTGGTTTGTGGCAGAGCAGGAACTATAATCATGTGCTCTGGATTCTAAGTTCAATTTTCTTTGCAACATACCACATTATCGTTCACGCTCCCCATGGAAATTTCTTCCTTGCATCTAACTGGAATTCCTCACTGTGTCTTTGAATCCCAGTTTCCTAAGCATTTCTACCAAGAGTGATGAGTGCTGGTCATCGTTCCTGGCAGCTGGAAATCTTTTGTCTCTGTTAGCTGTATGTGACATTCTCCTCCTGCGTGGTGGGGTGATGTCCATTTCACGTTCGCACTCATCTGGAGTTAGCAAGAGTTCTGAAGAATAAAGGGCAAAACCAGTAGTCACTGCTGTTTGCAGTCATTTCTCAAATTCTTGCTTTGAGACCAAGGTCAAGGTCTGGCTCCCACATGCCTGTAGGTTTCACGCAGATGTACCCCGTCTTCAGGGACAGACGGTTGCCAATTTCATAACCAGCTGAATTCATTTTTTCTACCCGGTCAAACTGTAGCCTGGTGGACAAGCTGCTGGAGTCCAGAACTTAAAAGGGTAGGTCTTTGTAAGGCAGTCCTTTTCCTGCCACCACCCTGTGCCTTAGTTTTTATGATATTTACTGATGTTCTTCTCCCTTTGAGCTGGGCTTTGTAAACATGCCTGTGCATCCAAATAGAGTTTAATATACTTACGCCTCCTCTTCCCTCCTTCCACCTCCATTTGTGGATCTTTTGCTATTTAAAATATGCATGATAAGTTAAAACCATGAGTATATTCTTTGATAAATATTTTAAAAGACTCATGGTCCAAAAGATATTTTATTTTATTTTTAAACAAGGACGTGATCAGGCCGCACTCCCGGACTCATTTATTATTAGGAAGTTTTCCCTGAGATGTATGAAGACAGCTCAGGTGGCTGTTATAGCTCTATATGACCACAAGAGGGCAGGAGAGTCTAAAGAATGAGGAGAGGACCAGCCGTGAAAACAAACTCCTCTTTGTTCACCTGGAGGCCAAACCATCAAATGATCTGCAACACCTGGCAAATCTCAGGAACAATAGGGGTGCATTGTGCGTTAAGTGGCCAGCTTGCTAGCCAGACCATCCAGGCGAAAGCAGCGGACTTCTGGGCCCAAGATTTACAAGCTGTGATCTTTGGCAAGTCGCTTGACCTCTCTGAATCTCAGTTTTCTCCTCTGTAAAAATGGGCCTGGTACTGCCCACCACCCAGGCTCACTCGGGCCTTAAAATAGCACGGAAAAGCACCTGCCTGTTTTCCTTCCAACTTTTCCCAGTGGTTGGCTCTGAGGCCTAAATGTGGCTCACTCTTTCTTCAATGCCAAGTATCATTCCTCCGAGCAGCCTCCCACATGCCCCTCCCGGCTCTCACGCTGCTCTGCACCTACCTCTCTGACAGTTCTTCTCTCCCTGCGTTCTCACTGCTTGTTTCCAAGTCTGTTTCCCTCCTTGGACCAGAGCTCCTGCGGGGCAGCTCCTGTGTATCTCCACACCTGGTGTTCAAGAAACTGAGGAATTTTAAGCATTTCTCTCCCTTCTTTCTTTCATCCCTCCCTCATTTATACAGGTGTCTGAGCCAAGCGCCAGGCTAGGCGTTAGGGAGGATACGGTGCTCGCTTGCACGGGTATACAGATTCAATGATATTTTGGTTAAAACTACACGCGTGCAAAAGGGTGAGCGTAACAGCCACAAGATTGATGATTGCAGTTATGAAAATAAGCAAATGTTAGCATGATGTACAAGGAAAAGGGAAAGACATACCTCATTTGGCATCTGTTGGGGTTCAAGCAATTCTTGGCTGTAAACATTAAAAAGATACTTTTAAAGAAATATAGAAAACATATACCAGCAGGCTTGTTTTTTTCATTGAATTGGGAATGAGCAGGTACAAGAGATTTCAAAGTTATAACAGAATCCATGAAGGCCAGAGAAGAGTAGGGTTGTGCAAACCCACTGTATTGAGTGAGGGAAGGTGCAGCCGAAAGCTGGGCTTTGGGTCAGACTGAACCAGCTTCCTCACTTATCTCTCTAGGAGGGCGTGCAAGGGACCTCACCTTCCTAAGCCCCTGCTCTTTATCCGAGGAATCAAGGGCTGCTGTGAATACGAAATAGGAGACAGGTGGTCAAAGGTTAAAGGCAATGTCTGGCATGTGGGAAAGCCCAGGGAAGTGTCAGCTTTTATTCTGCTTGTGATCGTCCTTCTTTTTTCCTAATTGACCTCACCTCATGCAATCACCCCACAGTGAGGATGAGGATCAGGGGAGACACCTGAACATCCCAGGAAAGGCGGCAGATTTTGCAGGGAAACAACCCTGCTGGTTTGGTCGCGTGACAACGCAGCTCTGGGAGCCCAAGTCCCCCAGCATCCTCCCCTGAGAGTGAAAACAGAACACCGCAGGGGGCGGCCGCCTTGTTCCCCAGTGCTGGCGCTGCCCTTTGCACATTCTAACTTTTGTTTAAGACTCATTCTGAGTCTACCGTGCATTCATTTATCTGATCGGACTAGCTCTGCTTTATAATTTTATCTTGAGAGGTGGCAGAGTCCCCGTAAGCTGCTTTGCTGCTTCCCTGATGATCATCTGAGCCCAAGGGAAACAAAAAGGAGAAGAGGATTTCAGATTGAAGCACAGATTTTAACCACATTCCTTATATAGAAATGCAACGAACAAGCCAGCCATTATCACAAACGTACTGTGTGTATGAGGCTTTGCAGGTGTCTCTGCTAGAAGCATGTGGATGCAGAGCTGCATGAAGGTCGCACACAATGCTAGAACACCAGTCCCACGGTCCTTCTTGTGGCTGATGTGCCCTTCGAGGCTGGGTGGCTTTCCAGGCACGAAAGGAGACCCCGTAGAGGTGCTGAGGTTTTCAGGCTTCTTGGCGTGACTGCGAAACTTACCAGGGTTAATAGACCTTCCACGCTGAAACCGACAGATGTTTGGAAGCCATGCGGTGGTGGCCATTGGTTATTCTGGATTAGTACAAAGAATCAGGGAAGACATTATTTTCCCTTTTATTGGATTTTCCAACATATGGCAGAGCTGGGTGTGTTGCTCTCTCTCATCTCCAGTAAAGGCTCAGCTTTCCCTTGGCCAGAGGCTCTGGTGCATAGGAGACTAAATGCCTTGTTCTCCTGGGAAAGATGGACTTGGCTGCCAGGAGGAGGAGCCCAGCTACGCTGGGGCAGGGTGGGGTCTCCAGGGAGCCATGGGAGGGAGAGGGAGGGATCGAAGAGGGAGACCTGGGCACTGGTAAAGTGAACGTTTTCATATAAACTAGGGAGCCTGGAGTTTAAATGTGTCGCTGAATGATGTGCCTGCACCAATTTGGGAAAGCGCAAAAGAACCTGTACTGCACGTTTGTTCATAACTTCATTTCAGCAAAACGGCATTATCAGGCACATTCAATTAATGTAACTGATTTGAATTTCATTGGTTTTTAGTTTTATTTATATTGAAAATTGGAAGTTTATTTTCATTTATAGTTCTATATCTCGATCAGTATGTGTATCTATTTTAGGTAAGGTCATAATAAAAATAGTTTAAGTCAGCACCAGGAAATTGCAAGTTTTTTGTTTTTTTTTTTTAAAAAGAGTTCATACATTACTCATGTTTTAGAAATGCCAGATTAAAGGATATTTAAGAGTTTTTTTCTGTATCAAGGTTTAATCAAAGGAGGAGAACCACTGTTATGGAATAGGGGTTTATTATTTGACCTTGTACAAGTGCAGGAGCTGAGGAAGTCTAAGGAAGGCTGTTGTCTCTCTGGTCTGACTGTGAACGCAAACTTGCTGTGCCTCTACGGAGCTGGCAGTCGGGGGGAAAAACAAAACATGGAATTATTATTTATTTTTATTTATTTATTTTTTTGAGACAGAGTCTCGCTTTGTTGCCCAGGCTAGAGTGAGTGCCGTGGTGTCAGCCTAGCTCACAGCAACCTCAAACTCCTGAGCTCAAGTGATCCTGCTGCCTCAGCCTCCCAAGTAGCTGGGACTACAGGCATGCGGCACCATGCCCGGCTAATATTTTTTTCTCTCTATATATTAGTTGGCCAATTAATTTCTTTCTATTTATAGTAGAGATGGGGTCTCGCTCTTGCTCAGGCTGGTTTCGACCTCCTGACCTGGAGCAATCCGCCCACCTCAGCCTCCCAGAGTGCTGGGATTACAGGCGTGAGCCACCTCGCCTGGCCCAAAACAGGGAATTAAAGAGCACAGACGTGCAAGGGTCAATGCAACTTGCACAGAAAGGCTGGAATGGACGAGTGTTCCCTATCATCTGCAGCCGCCACGTGCAGACGCTGAAGGAGGGAATCTGGTGGAACTGGAAGAGCTGCAGATCTGGCTGTCACCCGGCACCGGCAAAGGGAGCCAGCAGATTAGCTGCAGCGTCCTCTGTTACCTACACCAGCCTTCAGGACGTAACAGCCGCTGCTTCCCTTCTGCCCCCCCCCCGAATCTCTGACAAATGTTACCAGAAATCAAGCCTAACCTGCACCAGCTGCAGGGCGCAGTTCTGGGAAACTTAGCCCCAGACTTGCTAAGCTGATGCAGGTCAAAGCCATCACAGTGACTTCATTTCAGATTTTCCTGGGGCGAGAGCTTAAGCAGAATCCACTGCATAGTGTATATTTGGTCAATTCTTATTGAATGAATAAATGATTTAAATAATAATATTGAGCTTCAATGAGTCTCTTATATCTTGGTGACCCCGATTTTGTAGTTCAGCGCAGGGTTTGGCGTCTAGTTGGTGCCACCTGCTCAGTGAATATGTGTCAAGTGAGTGACTGAATGGTGTGGCCGGAAGAGCCACCGGGAGGTGTTGGGATGGTCCCAGTTCCGCTGCGACTTAGCTATGGGTCCTTGGGCGAGTCATGCCGGCTCTGTGGCCTTGGGTTGGCCTAAGGGAATCAGATGACATAATATCCAAGCAACTTTTTGCTCAGAAGTTTCACTTTTCTACGAGTTTATCAGATTGCTTCACACATGGAGAGAGGGGAGGGTTCAGTTGCGTACTATGTGGAACGAGAGTTAGAGGATGGCCTGGATCTGAGAGCCCTGGAATCCACTGATCCGTCTGCACAGAGATCCACCTGGAGGGTGCTTGACAAGGAGAGACAGTCGGTGCAGAAAGGGACGCTGCAAAGGAGCTCGGGGCCAACGCAGCCTGTTTGAAAATCGGGCCTCAGGTTGGCTCTGCCCCATCAAACCCAGTGGGACTCAGTTCAGGCCTGGCTTCTCGGTCACGTCGGTTTTTCTGCACAGTTAATTCTCCTCTGTAGCAGAGTCCTTTGTCCTATAGCAAGTGGCGGTGTCATCTCGGATTCCCAGCTCCCTGGGACACAGCCTTGAATAACTTTCTGTCGCTGCTTGGGCACCACTTTCTCAGAACTGCCCCGATTCTGTGAGGCCCTCTCACGCACTTGCTGTTTGACCTGAGCTTGGCAGCTGGCTTTAGATTCTTAGGACTTCATGGAAAATGGACCTGGAAGTCTTTTTTTTTGTTTGTTTGTTTTGCAGTTTCTTGTGTCTTTTCTTTAAGCAGCTGTACCATCTTTCTAAATGTGCAAGAATATACTTCATAGTTTTCAGTCATGAGACAAGAAAAGTCTCTAGCTTAGGCCATGCTAAATGATAAAAAAAAAAAAGAAGAAAATAACTCATTCCCCTTCTAGATGGAGTAATCATTTCCTCATGCATACCCCTCCCTGGCCACACCCCAGGACTTTAGAGGTATGAGGTCCAATTCAAGCTAAATTCTAGTTTATCTAGAACTTAAAGTCAACCATCAACTGTTCACTGAGTATCTACTATGTCGTATGGCTGAATAGGTGCTGGGAGAATCCTGGAATATAATTAGACATCATACTTATAAAGAACTAATCGTCTTGGAAACAGGACAGACACATGAACAATTAGGAAATTAAGGTACATGACAGGTGGCTCTACACATGGTAGGGGTTTAGGGAAGAGCTTTACAAACCTATGTGATTTGCCCAAAATTTTCTTGTAGGTGTTGGGCATGGAATTGGACTTTGAACAGGTGTCAGAAGAGAGGACAGGCATTCCTCGTTGGAGGTGCAAGTGACAAAGAGGTGACAGAAAACGTAAGTGAGCAGAGAGAAGGAGAGGTAGAGAAAATGTTGGACAGATACGCAGTAGGACTTCTGTATTTTTTTTCCCTCTTTTTTAAACTTAAAAAAAATTAATAGGTTTGATTTTTAAGAGCAGCTTGAGGTTCACAGCAAGGATGAGCAGGAGCACAAAGAGTTTCCATCTTCTCCCTGTCCCCATACACCCACGACCTCCCTGACTAGTGACATACAGCACAGTGTTAATACAACTTCTTCGCGTTTTTGAACTCATCTCTCCTTGACATTGCAAGACCCTCTTAAGGCGAGAGGCAGAACTGGAGTTTAGGAACTCCCTGGTACCATCTGGACTTAGGGATAAGCGTCCTTGTTTTGGGACAATATTTTTTAAAGAACTGTTTTCCAAGATAACCAGTTTAGATTCCTGGGCCTAGAACCAAATCCCTAGAGGCCTATTTTTCTAGTGCAGCCCTTTGCTTCTTGCCTCTTCCCCTTCTAGAATCTCAACCTCTATCAGTTAGGGCTCTAAAAGGACTTTGCAGGTGGCAGAACTAAAATATATATATATATATATATGACTTTTTTTCCTCCCATAAAAATACCGCTTTGCTTTATGCCTTTCCATCATCTCATATAGCTTTCCAAAAAATGAAACACGTACATAAAGACGAACTACACTCAATGTGCTGAGTGGGTCAGGGAGAGCCGGGATCTTGGTCATTAAGCAAGGCTCGGTGGAGGAATTAAGTTGTTTGACTCGTAGCTCCAGGCCTGGTGCATTAGGTAGTATTTCATTTCAATCCTTTGTGGGATTCAGGCTGCCAATATCTGGGCTTTGAAGTGGTTTCCCCCTCCTATGATGTAACTGGATTCCCTTTGCTGGGCCTGAAGAGGCGTTTCTCGTACTCCTTTTCCCCAAACTAGTCACCAGTGGTTTGTTTGCCAGCCTATGAGTCTGAGCTGACTGCCCCCCTGGTTTCCAGCAAGTCTCCCCGAAACTCTATCATTTCCTGCACTAGATGATTGGAGAAATGAAGATTCCAATGCATTCTGCTTTTATGTGTGTGCTCGCGTGGGAGCAAGTGTGACCAATTTCAAGTCTCAGCATTTAACTCCCCCAATTCAACTTGGATTTAGGAGTGACTCTACTCACCCTGTTTTCTTTTTGTTGTTGTTGTTTGTTTTTGTTGTGGTTCATCCACACTAGCATGGGGCTTCACTGGTCCTTCAGTTTTCATTAGAGGACATTCAGCTTACCCGTCTGTATTTTTGTGGATTGTTAAACAAAATGCAGGTTTTATTAATTGGAATCATAGAATATCTTCACTCTAAGGTCGTTCCATAAGTTACAGATTTGAACTGTTTTCTATCCATTCTTTATCCATGTTTCGAGAAATAGTTTGTATTGAGGCTTTTCTGAAATATAGAGGAGGCCGTGCACCTGTCACTTTCCCTTTGAGGAAAGCCACTCCACCAGAAAGCTGTGTGCTCGGGACATGGTTGTGCCCATTGCACAGATGCAGTCACTGAGGTTCATCGTGGTATTCGATCTCCAGCCTCCACTGAGAGATGGTGGAGAGAGACTGTGTGAAACATCATCTTTATTGTAAGAAATTTTTTGAAAACATCATCCTTCATCATACATTGTGTTTTTAAAACCAGGACAATGACAACAACAACAACAAAAACAAGTAAATAAAGATTCTCTCATGTTTCAACTGTTTTCATAGCAGATAGAAATAAAATCGCCTTGGGGGATTGGTCCCTGCTGATTTGAAATTTAGTTTGTACCTGTGATTTTGATCTTAAAGTAAGTCTGGCATATTTTGGAACTTATGCTCATGGTACATCCTTCTGTCAAAAAGTCTTTGGCTGGTGCATAGTCATGGCCTTAATTTACTACATTTGACCCAAGAATGCCCATTTATTTTGTAGCTTTGAAAATAGCCCGGGGAAAGCCGATGGTGTCTATTAGGAAATGTTTTGCAATTTGGAGGCTGAATTGTGTTTCCTCTTCTATCAACCCCAATCATTCAGTCTTGGTTTCTTCACGCTAGGTGGCAGACGTGGCTCATGGAGGAGTCTAACTTCCTGACGAGGGCTTCGATGGCTTCTGGGGGGACAGGGGCTTGGGGGGAGGGGCAAGTCGGTTGTTCACAGTGGACTCTGACATGTCCCGGTTTGTCGCTGTGAGCGACTGTGCGTGCGTGTGATGGTCTCCGGTTCTGAATGTACAGCCCCACCTGTCTTCTTTCTGTCCCTATTCTCGTGCCCAAGAGACAGGGGTGAGGGCAGGGAGGGAGGAAGAGCATCTTCTTTGTTCCTTTTATTAAAGGAATCGGAATCACGTTTAATAACCCACAAGAGGGATGAGGGGTTACAAGCCGTTGTGTCCCCTCCACTGACCTGCATCTGACGCGCTGTGGGGAGGTGGCCGTCTCTGTGTCAGGCCACGTAGCTCTCGGCTGTGTTGATGGACACCAGGTTAGCAGAGCTCCTGCTTGGAACTCCACTCACATGTTGTTTTCGGATCGTTTCAGCTGTTCAGTCGGAAAGGTGAGGCAGCACAAGAATCGGACAGGGGAACCTGCAGCCTCCTTCTTCCACTTGGCTTTGTCTTGGGCAAGTTGCTTCATCTCCCTAACACTAAGTTTCCTCATCTGTAAAACAGAGATGATAATAAAGTACTTTATTTTTGAGAATTAAAGGGGATACATAAAGTATTCGGCACATGGTAAGTGTATAATATGTGTTTCTTGCCATTGTTTTTGATCAAGTCAAACTCTATGAACTTTTAACTTCATCGCTTACAAGATGCAGGTTTTAAATAATGTGATCTCCAGAGTTTTTGTTTTTGGTAGCCTCCAAAGTTTGAAAACACATCAGCGTGTGGGGTGTGTACACACAATAGTTAATCACATGTTTATTAAGCAAGTGTTGAATTCTGGATAAATAGAAAACACAAGGACCTCTGCTTCTACCATGATTTACTTTACACATAAGAAGATGATTAGAGCAGAAGTGATACATTCTGCTTTTTCCCTCTTCATCACTTAATCATCCTACTTAACATAATGAACACTGATGGACCAAACCGTTATGACATCCCAGAAATTGAACAAAAAGCCAGCAGGGATAGACAGGAAAGGTGGAAGAAGGAGACTCATGTCATCAGTGACTTGATTTCTGGGTGAGGAGATAGACAGGTGTAACATGGTGCCACAAAGCCCAGGTCTTCACGGATCCCCCTGGAGCCCAGGATGGGTGACTTGTCGTATCAGGCACCTGCAAGCCACTAGATGCAGCTGGCGTGCAGAGCGCTATGGGAGTGGTGGGAGACAAGGCTATCTAAAGACACTTTTTAGGGTCTAAAGTGTGCCCAGGCTGTCAGAATGGCCACGATTGAAATTCACATGTCCATAAAGGTCTGCATTTTTAATGAATGGAAAGATATTAACTTAATTTTAACAATTTGTCCTAAAGGGTCTCTATAATAGGAGTGACAATAACTGTATTGCACTGAACAGTTCATAGAACTCAGACATTATCTCATGTGCTTAATCATAATAATAGCATTTTTTGTTTAGTGAGTTCATATTATTTATTGGGTACAATGTCTGACCCCTGAAATATGTTATCTCATTTATTCCCAATTAGAATCCTTTATACCAGGAGCCCAAGTTTATCAATACAGGGTGCAAGGTGGGGAGAACCCGATTCAGCCCCATGAGAGCAGAGATCATGTCAATCCACTTATCCATTGTGTCTGGCGTGGTCCCTGGCCCATAGTGGGAGTTTAAGCGATATTTGTTGACTGATTAAATAATATGACTTGTTTATTACTAGTGGCAAAGCTAGTACGTAGTGGAGCCGAGTATTAATACAGAGGTACTTGACCTTGACAATTCAGATTAGACATGGTCATGGCTAGTGGAAGTCTATTTCCTATGATGTGGGAGAGAACCAAGCTCAGTCTACGTCCTTTTGGCCGTTGGTCCTCGCTGGAAAGTAATGCCACCTTGGTAGTCAATTTATTTTCATTGACTGAAGATGCTGTTTCTGGTGAGACAGTCCTTAGCCAGACGTAAGATGGTAGAGTAGGGACTCGTACCTCTTTCCCAATCACGCGTACGTGGTGAGGAAAGCACATTGGATCGGTTTTGAACGCATCATTCCTGCTTGCTTTTCTTCTCTCCTAGCCAAGTACCTGTGGCCTTTTACCTTTTGTTAGTGTTGAATTCTGGGTCAAAGAGGTTCAGGGGGGAGCCTTTCATTTTTTTTTGCTATATTAGCGAGATGTGAGGAGGCTCTAAAGGTGGAAATAAACATGTGGTTGACCTTCCAACAACACAGGTTTGAACTTTGTGGGTCTACTTATAGGTGAATTTCTTTTTCAATAAATATATTGAAACTTTTTGGAGATGTGTGACAATTTGAAAAAGCTCCCAGATGAAACTCATAGCGTAGAAATTTTGAAAAAAATTAAGAAAAAGGTATGTCATGAATGTCTACAATATATGTAGATGCAATCTATTTTATCATTTACTACCATAAAATATATACAAATCTATTATGAAAAATTAAAATTTATCAAAACCTACACACAGAAACAAACATGGCACCATTTGCATTGAAGAGAAATGCAAACAAATGTAAAAGTGCACAATCATAACTGCACAAAATTAACGGTAGCACATACTGTATTGCTGTGACAATTTTGCAGCCACCTCCTGTTGCTATTGGGGGCAACTCAAGTGTGGCAGGTGTCC
This sequence comes from Mirza zaza, assembly GCA_008750895.1. NCBI lineage: Eukaryota > Metazoa > Chordata > Mammalia > Primates > Cheirogaleidae > Mirza > Mirza zaza. The sequence goes on from VSMD01034050.1 coordinate 38,248, forward strand.
ACTTAAAACACCATGAGACACTGATCATCTCCTGATCAGAGACATCTGATCATCACTGATCATCAGTGATCAGAGACAAGAGCAGTCTCTGGGGTACATTGTGTATTGTAGTATAAAATGATCTCTTGAGATTCTCGAATATTTTTCGTTGTGTTTAATGCAATACCATAAACTTTGAATAACACCATGGGACCCATATGAAGTGCCCCTAGTTATGCTGGAAGAGCTCCCAAGAAGCAGAGAAAAGTCATGGCATTACAAGACAAAGTTGAATTGCTTTTTGTACCAACGATTTAGGTGTGTAGCTGAGGCTACCCGCTATTTCGAGATAAATGAATCCAGCATAAGGACCTTTGTGAAAACAGAAAAGGAAATTTGTGAAGTTGTTGCTGCAGCTACACCAGCAAGCATGGAAACCTGTACTTCCTGAGAAATATAAAATACGTGTTAAACTACTGTTTGTGTTATTGGTAAGGCTTCCGTTCCACAGTGGGCTATTGGTAGTTAAGTTTTCGGGGAGCCAAAAGCTATATGCAGGTCTTTGACTGCCCAGAGCATTGACACCCCTAACTCCTCATATTGTTCAAGAGTCAACTGTATCATGTTTCTGAGAAATCTTTCTTCTCATTCTTAGTTTGATCAAATAACCTCTAGTCAGACATGTTCTTCTATTGTTTTAGTCTCTGGTCGTGGAGGTCATTTTGGTTGAGGAAAGGTCATCAAATTTTGGGAAACTGACTTTATGTCTAAAGAACATTTTTGAGACTTTTGAGTTTACTCCCTTTAAAAGTAATGAATTTTTCTCTCTCCTTAATGAACTTAATTGAATAATTCAGCCAACTGTTATTGATTGCTTTCTATATGTTAGGTCCTATGATGGGTGCTGAGGACACAAAGATGGGAAGACATAGCTCTTGCTGTCAAGGGTGAGAGGCAGAGAGAGACTTGTAGGTAGATCACCGTTGTCCTACAAGTGCATGGGTGAGACCCTCAGTGGGGACATGCAACGGCCTATGGATCCATAAAAGAAACAGAAATAGAGGCCACAGATGGTTTCCCAGCATCAGCCACTTGGGGCTAGTGGGAGGTAAGGAGGAAGGGAAGGTCCCCAGCACCAGCAGCAATCTTACACCTGTACCTCATCACTTTGATTGACCCACAGCTCACCAGATTTGAGAACTAGACTTAGCGCTGCCTATTATTATTATGGTCTGTTTCATATTCACCAGATGAATGAACACAAGTCCTAGTTGACCTAGATGGTTCTCTGGTGGAGAAGCTGAAGCTTACCCTTTCTCCCTGCGTTGATGGTCCACTGATGCATGAACCTCCTGTGGTTGTCTTTGGTCTAGGCTCTGAAGCTCTAGGCTGATTTCTCTTTGGCCATTCATCTCGAATCTGCTGTATTGCTCATTCTTCCTGCGGTCTCTTCTAAACTCTCTTTTCTCCCTTTGTTTCTAGTCTGTTGTTCAACCCATCACTGAGATTATCTCAATTGATTCTAAGAATTCAGTAAACAGGTTAATGCAAACCTAAGTACAAAGACTGCTGGGCAGGACTGATTATCTCCACCTGCTACTAGAGAGTGAGGAGTCCTTGGAGAATCAGGGACTCCATAACACATTCCATGATCCAACCAACCCCCTGTTTTTGGTCCCCAATTCTAGCTTAGTTTACCAGGCAGAATCCGTGATTTCTCATCCACACATTAGACCAATGTCAATCCTGAGAACGCCAGAGTAACGATTTCTCTTGTGCTTAGAAGCTAAGGGCAGGTAGCACCCATTCAGAAACCCTGAAATGGCAAAGTTTAGGGAATTGGGCTTTGAAAATGAGTCACCCAAACATTTTCTTTCCAAACATCTGCAGGTTGTTAGCCTGATTTATTTTGAATTAAAAAATCTTTTTGAGCTGGCTGACAGCTTATTTTAATTCCCAGCTGTTAAAATGTTTCAGCAATTGGAATTAGGGGCCGTGCCCTTGCTTTTGATGTGGTGGGAACCAGTTCAGCACTCAGGTACACCTGGGGGACCTGCCCCTTCTCATCGTGGCCCTTCATAGTTTTATTTCCTTCTGTTTAAGAGCTTGGTGCTTTGAGCTCTTTGTTTACGATCTATTTGCTTGGGTCTTATGGGACTGGTGGCCAAGGGAGTTTAGCTCATGTTCCAGGATGTGGTGGCTTTTATCCAGCACATAGTGCTTTGTGGCTGCCTTAGATTTTTTCTGTGACAAAGTTGGGGAGTAAACAAATACGTAAATAAGTTTATATTGAATTAATATTGCCCCCTTCTTTCCAAAAATATGCTGAAATAAACTTTCTACTCAAAGCTGTGGTTCTTGCAAATGTTTTCAAGATTTCTGTGCAGATTTTTGGCTTGGTAAAGGCTTTTGACTTGCTCTCCACTCTTCCCTGGTTGTGGGTGAGTGCCTCTCCTTTTTGCTGTGATTTTGGATAGGGGTCTGGGGAATTCAGTCTCCTCTCTCCTGATCCCACCTACCACAAACAATTAACACCGCCACTGGCACCCACCATTACTGCCACCAAGAAGCCATTCCTGGCCACTCCTGACACCCCTAGAACACTGTCCTGTCGTTCATATTCCTTTTACCGTCTGATTTCCCCAAAGGATTATCCACACCAGCTACCAGCCACTTTCACCTCTTCAGCTTCCCTTTATGCCTCAGTTTTTTTATTCCTGTTGTGACTTCACTTCACCACTCTGTTGACATGGCGCTCTCAAAGGTCATGCGTGGCTTTTTTTAGGACATACTTTTATTTAAGTATCATTTTTTCTAAATTAGAAAAACATTATAGCTTATTATACAAAATTTAGAAAATGTGGAAGGATACAAAGAAAAAAAGATTCATGATTCTGCTTTCTGAAGAGAATTATAACATTTCGTTTACCTCCACTTGAATATTTTCTCTATATATGTGCATATGGTTTTAAAAATTGAGCTCATACAACAACATAGATGGTATTCATTCTTTTGGAATATCATGAGCATTTCCTCAAACCATTGAAACATATTCAGGAACTACACACACTTTAAGCATTCATGGCTTTTTAATTGGTTCTCAGTCTTTTTGTTATCTGACTTCTTTGCTTACTCTATGACCTCCGTGTATCTTTTTTTTTTTGAGACAGAGTCTCACTTTGTTGCCCAGTCTAGAGAGTGAGTGCCGTGGCATCAGCTTAGCTCACAGCAACCTCAAACTCCTGGGCTCAAGCAATCCTGCTGCCTCAGCCTCCCAAGTAGCTGGGACTATAGGCATGCGCCACCATGCCCAGCTAATTTTTTCTATATATATTTTTAGTTGGTCAGTTAATTTCTTTCTATTTTTAGTAGAGCTTTCTATTTTTAGCGAGAGCTCAGGCTGGTTTCGAACTCCTGACCTTGAGCAATCCTCCCGCCTCGGCCTCCTAGAATGCTAGGATTACAGGTGTGAGCCACCGCGCCTGGCCGACCTCCGTGTATCTGTATTAAGGGAAATTATGAAACCTCAAAGGAGAATGGCAGATTGGGACATTCAATATTACCGTAATGATTTGGGGCTTTATTCAGTAGGCACTGGGTGATCTAATTCTGTTTTTTATCTGTTAATCTAAGCAATAACTGGATTAATCCAAACATGAGGAAATGGGTGGAAGAGATAATTCTGAAGATTGTCACGATAGGTGGAAAAGGATTGAGTGTAATAATTAGATTAATAGTAAAGAGAACTGAAAATAAAGCAAAGATTGGAGAGGTATTGAAGGAGTGGAATAGGCAAGGGGAATGAGGAAATACGTGGAGGGAAAGTGGAAAGAGAGACATGTCTTTCTCTAATTATGTTCTTCATTCTTGACCTTCATGTTTTTATTCATGTTCTCTCTTTTTGTAATATCCTTTTTTGATCATCTCTGTTTATTGAAATTCATACTTTTTATCAGGACTCTTTTAAAATTTCATTTTCATGAAATCTTTATTATTCCAGGCAGATATTACCTCCAGTCTCTTAGAATTTTATAACACTCCCTATATTTCAACTTTCATCTCATTATTTTAGGTGAATGATCTCCTCAGTCTGGGTTTAGGTAGATAGTATGTGGTTCAGGCTTTATACGATGGTGTAAGAATAAGAAAAATGAAAAGAGATTGTTGATAAGTATAAGATTACATGATCTAATGACCAAGATGAAATTACAAACTCCATTTTATGGGTGATCTGAATTTGGATTTCTCTCTATTGTGTATTTACTCCTTTTATTTAAAAATATTTTAACTTGTGACGAACTTTGAAAGTTAGCTTCTTGGGAGCTCCAGTTAGAATGAAATAGGAGGAACTCATCCTTTGGTAAGAAAACATTAGTCATACTTTCCACATCTCTCAATGAACTGGAAGAGGGTGCTGATTCTTCTTTCTGGAAATTTAAGAAAAGTATTTTATGTTAAATCCTGACCTACTATTATCTCTTGAAAATCTTTTCTGAAGAATTTATCTTTAAGTGGCTGAATGCAACTTAATTGGTTTTCTAGAAAGATGCATTTATACCTGACAAAACAATACTGCTTTTCCACTAGGCTTTTGTTTCTCTAAAGACCATCAAAGGTCTTTTTTTTTCCTTTTCTTTACTATATTGACTACAGGGAAAAGGCCATCAAGTCTTAAGAAAAATATAACATCGATTGTTAAAGTAACATATTAAGGCAAATGAATATTTTTTGCCTCCATCCTTCTATTTTAATTTCCACTAAACTTTGGGAATCATTTTAGAAGAGTAGGGTAATTTATTTAGAATGAGATTCTCCTAGATGCAGTTGAGTTGGGAATGAGTCACATGGGTGCTTTTGAAATGATACATTATGACACATCAGCCCATGAAGAAGATGACTGACTTTTCTGTTTTTCCTTTTTCTCTCCATTAGTACATTGTCTATTTTGCTTTTCTTCAATGATGAGTATAATGCTTTGTCTTTTCACCTTCTCATTACATGTCTGATTTCACATTCAGAATTAATTAAAAATGCACATTTTTTTGTGAAAAAGTGCTAACTTCAGGATTATCTTCAAAGATTCTGTTCAGAAGTTCTGGGACCAAGTCCAAGAGTCTGCGTTTTCAATATCCACCACCATCACCTTACCCTCCCTAGAGGATTTAGGTACCGTTGGGCTGTGGCCCACACTTTGAGAAGTACTGGACCAGAGAAACTGACTGAGCTTTGTCTTTTATTATGGGATCACTCCCCAGTTTCCTTGGCATAGTAGCGATCAACCACTAGATTTAGATTTGTAAGTTTCTTCTAACCCATCTCTTTAGAAGGGTTATTTATTATAGGGTTACAAATCCAGTTACAGCTTAGTACATAGAAATGGAAAGGATTCTCTTAAGTTAACCTTCCCCTTATCACTTCTGACCTCTTATTCTTGGGTTGTGACCATTTTACTTACCTCAGGGATTCCTCAAATAGCCTTTTAAAAAATTTCTTTAAAGAGTAAATTAAAAGTAAAAAGCATTTTAAATGGTATTCAGGGATTGGGTAAAGATGTGGGCTTAATGGTCCCGAAATTCTATAATTCAATAAAATGTGCTTCCGTAGTGCTATACATCTATAGTAAAATGACCTAAGCTAATGTAAAACTCCTTTTTCTCAGAGAATGCACAACAAAAATTGAGAATTTACTTCTCATTTCTTTCCAGCCGTCATTTTCCTATTTTGTGGGAGATACTTGTCTTTATAATTTGACATATTATTGTTTTGGTGTTTGGTGCTTAAATATTATAACCGTTATGGGTACCTGGGCTGGCTATTGGCATCATTTGATACTTACTATAAATAAGAAAACCAAGACAAGTCAAAATGTTAGAACCAGTTAGCAATGGGATCCCAGTTGTGGCTGTATACACATTAAGTATGAAGGGAACTAGGTGCTATTTTTTATGACATCGTACCAAGTGCATTACCTTTTGTTCTTTCATTTTTTTCTATTTTCTTCCTGATTGAGTAATATACACATAATCATTCTAATTTTATAGAGAAGAGCATAGAATCTCAGGGAGTAACCTGCCTTATCCACACTGACGCAAGTGGTAGAGACAAAATACGAATTCTGGCTTTCCTGACCCAAGAATTTGTGCTGCTTTCCCCACTAAACTGTGTTGTGCTGATGCCTAATTCAGTTTATGGGATGTCAACTGAATCAAAATAGGTTTCGTTCAGTGAAAATTCCCTGTACAATACAATAATGGTGGATGTGTGTCATCATAAGTTTGTCCAAATCTTCAGAATGTGTACTACCAAGAGTGACCCCTAATGCAAACCGTGGACCCTGGGTGATGATGGGGCATGAACATGGGCTCATCAGCTGTAACCAGTGTCCCACCCTGGTGGGACTTGTTGACAATGGGGGAGGCTGTGCATGGGTGGGAGCGAGGTCTATGGGAACACTTTGTACCTTTCTCTTAATTTTGCTGTGAACCTAAAACTTCTCTAAGAAATAGTCTTTTTTTTTTTTTTTTCTTTTAGATTTTTGTTGTGATCCTGATGGAAAACAGACTCTTTTATAAAGTTACCAGCAGTTGGCTGGGTAAAGGCTGGGCACAGCTTACAGTTTCTAGGGCAGCAGCTATGTAAAAAAAAAAAAGAGGAGAGTTGGACAAAATCAAGGCAGAGCAGAAACAGTGATTTGAGCAGTTTGAAAACCCTTGACACTTACCTCCTGGGATGGTTCTGGTTCTGCTATTCTCCCCTCCTCTCTTCCCTTTCAGGGCTTACTCCCCATGCACTTACCCCAATTCTCACCCTGCCTGCTGGTGGGCACCCCATTCACAAGGCAACAGATACCAGATGCGAGAAATTGAAAAACACAGTGGCGAGCTGATTGTTCTTTTGAGTTACACACTCAGGCTCTTGGTTGGAGGGCTCTGATTTGAAAGCTTGGCTTCCAAGCCACCGAGAGGGAACAGGAGATGAGGTGGGGGGTGGATAACCACGAGGACTAATTTGTTCTTTAAGTTTATCTAATGGTTTGCAAGGCTGGAAATCTCTCTGGGGAAATGTGATGGATTCTCCTAGGAAACTGACTTCACCAAATAATTCTTTTGAAACTGTTTTCAGAAACGAGACAAGCGGCATGAATCTATTCACAAAGAGAGTCACCTCTGGGTCTATGTTTGGGTCAAAGACCTGAGAGGCATTCTCCTCCCGAAGCGACTTGGACATTTGTTCGTGGGGGCAAGCGCTCACGCTGAGTGATTTCCAAAGCTGTTCGAGGGCATTTATCAAGCTTTTAACTCGAAGGTACTCTTTCCCACGGTGCGAAGGCCAAGAGAAGGGACCCTGGGCTCTCTTCCCCAGCCCATGATGGGAATTCAGGGGGAAAAGGTCACCCATTCTTATCCCACAAAAGAAACTTATTCATCGCTTGTCAAACAGGGGAGTTTCAGTGTTCACAAATAGGGGAATTGCTAACAGCTTATCAGGGGGTACCCACCTCCCACCCCAACCTGGGGCCACGTGATGGGGGGCCCAGACCTCATCCTACTTCAGGTGAATTAAAGGGGTTCATTCTGAAGAGCCCCTTTTGGCAAAGCTCCTTCCAATTCCAACAAAAACATGTACTCCAAAACCATCATCTCTTTTAGTTTTTACTACGGGAATTCCAGGAGAGAGAGAGAGAGAGAGAGGAGAGAGAGAGAAAAAGGAAGAAGGTAAAGCAGCTGCAGTGGATTTAATCACCTCTCCAGTTGCTTTTCTTGTGGTGGAATATTTCACATCACGGGATTTTGCTTCTCGTTCTCTGGACTGTTGATACGCCTAAGATCTTAATATCCTTCCAATCACAGATGAAAGACACGGATGGGGTGGGACTGGGGGTCGGGGCAGGTAGGAAATAGTATTTTAAAGTTTTGTTCCAATTGTTTTATGAGCAATTACAACTTTTTCTGGTCCCCACCTTGATTATAACAGCAGGGGCCACCCTGCTGTGAATTCAATCCAGCCCAAACAGCTAAGACAACGATCCTGGGAATTAATGGGTCTTGCTAGACCTTGGTTCCCCTCTCTTTGCATCTCTGAGCACAGCCCGGGCATTAGTGGCTGCACGTGTGAGCACATGCATCGTCATTCCCTCCCAGAGCACGTACTGAGCTCGCCGTGCACGCGAGCCACGCTACACCTCTGGTTAGGGGACGTCAGAATACATCTAACCACGCACCTCCTCGGGGTGGCAGCGGACCTGGGGCTGCTCCTCTGCTACAGTGAGGGTGTCTTCCTTCTTCTCCCACCTCTCCCCACCCATCTGACGTTTGCAGTGTGGCTTGGACCAGCCCTCTTGGGAGAGGAGAACTATGGCTCTGCTTTGGAGCAGCTGAGGTTTGCTCATGGACCCAGAGGGGCTGAAGTCACAAGCTCATACTGTGGACGATGCCAGCATTTGTTAGTAGTGAGCCTCGCTGACAACCTCCCAGGAGAGGAAGTTAGGTTAGGGCAAGACAGATGAATGAAATTGTTTAAAGGCTGCAGTGAGATTTAAAAACAAATTTAATTGCTCTTCATTTAGGGTTATGGTGTTCTCTTTCCTGGTTTAATCCACAGGCAATGTAGGGTTAGGGCTCCCCAACCTACACCTGAAAGACTTCATGTCAGAGGAAGTTGGGGTGTGGGAATCTGTGTAGCAGCTGGATGGACAGCCGGCATTCCCAGTTTAATCTGAGTCTCCCAAGGAAACCTTCCATACCTCCCATAAGCACCAGTTACCTGGCATCAGAGGAGGGGAGGCCTCCTCAATTCAGGGTTTGCTGTACAGTTGAGGGACAGCAGGGCTGATGTTCACATGTCGGGGTGGAACAGGGACAGAAAAGTACCTTGGATTTAGCAGTCACTCAATAATTATCTGATGACTGAATGAAAGCTATTTTGTGATCAATTTTGTTTCACTGCAGCCTTGAACTCCTGGACTCCAGCGATCCTTCCACCTCAGCGCCACCATACCTGGCTATGTCATTTTTGAGGCTAGTCTCTCCTTCCTGTGGTTCTGCTCAGGTATCACATGTCTTCTGGAAGGTATGAGATGTGGCAATCGCTATAGGATAGGCAGCTTGGAAGGAAGAAAGGATTCATAAACAGTGTTTTCGTTCCTACTTACTACTTCAATCTAGGCCAAATTCCTCTACTTTTTTTTTTTTAGAGATAGAATGTAAATATTGATTTCTCATTTCTTGTGGAGCTAGAGTAACCCCAAATAATAAAACTCCTTGGGGAAGCAAAGCAACTCCAACTCAAGACAATCCACTTGCACAAGAGGCTTCAAATGACAATTTAGATTTAGAAAGTTAAGTGCTAGGGTCTTTTATTTTTATTGTTATACATTCCAGGGGTACAGGAGCAGGTTTGCTACCCTGATATAGTGCACTGTAGTGAAGCCAGGGCTGCCAGTGCACCTACCACTGGGGCGATGCACATCCTATCCACCAAGCAACCTCCCAAGGTGATGGGATCTTTAAGACAACATGTTCTTGGGAAGGGCACATGGTCTGGTAAGCCTGATATGGGACGAGACGCACCATTGGCCCCTTGGATCGGGTCAGTGACCCATGTCAATATTAGGTAAGAAATTCCATGTTGGTGGGATTTGGTTAGCAACTCGTGGGAGCCCCCACATTACAGCAATCATCACATGGTTTACTAAAGTTGAGAGAGACAGAGAGAGGAGAGAGAGAGATAAAGAGAAACAAGCAAAGCCGAAGATTCTTTTCCTTTCTCTGAGTAATGAGACTCTTGGATGCAAGGCTAACTTATTCTCTATGTGCTTTTTTCTCTTCAATTTCCACTTCCTGTCACCCAGCTCTGCACAAAGGAGCTCTTTACCCCGGGTAGCTGTTTGGCATTTCTAATTTGGCCCTGGCTCGGTCTCCTGCCGTGTGTGTGAGATGTCGAACACACAGGGAAACCACCTGAGGATCTCTGAGTCGTGGCGGTGGCCCGGGCACATGCTTGCCTGGGGGACGAGTTGCAGATACTAGCTGAGAGGAATACTAACAAGAGCAGGCACATGACTCCCAACACCGCTGAATTTCCTTCTTCTCCTGCCAGTGGACATGACAGCTCAGGATAAGGTGGCTGGAAGACTATGAGGGCAAATGTGACACAAAGCAGAAGGCTGTCCCGAGCCTGCCAGCTGGTTTGCATTTCCTCCTGGGACAGGGGCTTTCTCTCGTAGGGTGGGAAGGCAGTGAGATCTTCATAGGATTTTATGGATCAGTTTTCACTTTTCCAGATGCAAGGAGAGGAGCCTTAATTACCTTGAGTACATTTCGATAACATCCCTTGGGCAAGAGGAAGGGGCAACTGGCAAAAGATAAACTCTGCTTTTGCTTCAGTGTTGTCTCCTTCATCTGCAACAGGGGGATGTTGAGTGATGCCACAGGCAGCTGGAAGGGCTCATTTATTTGACCTAATTATTCCCAGTGTAGACCTGACTCATCATAACGGGCTCTTCTTCAAAGGAAATGAGAGCCAGATTGTCTCCTTGGCAGCAATGGAAAACAAATGCTATCCACAGAATGGCTGTTAGATTAAAAAAAGGTGCAACTCGCCTTTGGGGCCAGCCGATATTTAATGATGTTACCAAGAATAGAGGACTGGAAAGAGAGTAGTGTCAACTTCTGACATTCTAGCTTTCTAAAAATGTTCTTAATAAAATTAAGTTGCCCTTGGATGCCATGGACAAAAGTAACCACAGACTCAGAATCTGGGGACAAATGGATGCCTTGGGGTGTTTTTATTCGTAAACAACGAAACTCCTATGGGTACAACGGGGGACTTTTCACAGGGGGACCTTATTGTTTCTTAGTCCTCTTGGATGGCGTATTGAAGAATTAAGGTAGTCTCTTTTCTAAGGGATGAGGAAACGGAGAAAGAGAGTTGAAGTGACTCTCCTATTGTCACTGACCAAATTCAAACATAGAATGGGACCAGCATGCCACATTCCCATTGTGAAGCCTTAGAACAGACTGCACTAGCTCAGTGATGCATTTCTGAATGTTGCAACTTCATCTCAGACCATTGCATTTTGAGGCACGGATGCCCTGAAAATACTCATTTAAATTTTCCCTGGTCCCTCTTTTCCGTTTTACAGGTCTGGTTGAGAGTGTCACAGCCCCAAGAAGATGCGAAAGATGTGTACTTGGCGGATCGATCCCTGAGGGACGGTCTGACACTCTGCCTTTTGTTTAGCAGTTCCCAAAGCACAGAACCTCATTGATGCCTTGTTGACACCACTGTTCAATAGCTGACCTGTTGTTGCTGGAACCTCCAAGAACTCTGTGTTTGATCTCAGCCTGGAGCCTGTCTTGGAGGAGGAGAGGGAATCCCATAAGCTACTTGTAAAGAAGATCCCGTCGTTCGATCGAATCCTCCTACACTGCAGCAATCCATGCATGCAATTGCAGTTGGCATTCTGACACATGTACACGGTGTTTTCATCTCTTACCTAGAGTCGGGGCCAAGGCCTGAGGTTCCTTTCGACATGACTCTGAAAAAAACCCTGGATTTGTGCTCCCCTGTGCTTTGCAATAACATACCAGCCCTGTGGCGTGGTCAATGTTTACCTAGTTGGTGGGAGAACTTTTTAATGTCAAAAGGAAAACATTTCTCCTGCATTCCACATAGGTAAGATGTGGTTTGCTGTTCTACCGAGCTGAGTGAGGACTTGGCTTGGAGAAGGGATGAAGCAAGAAAAGAAAAACAGCTTTTCACAAGATGGCGCCGAAGGCAAAGAAGGAAGCTCCTGCCCCTCCCAAAGCCGAAGCCAAAGCAAAGGCTTTGAAGGCCAAGAAGGCAGTGCTAAAAGGCGTCCACAGCCACAAAAAAAAGAAGATCCGTACGTCACCCACCTTCCGGCGGCCAAAGACACTGCAGCTCCGGAGGCAGCCCAAATATCCTCAGAAGAGCGCCCCCAGGAGAAACAAGCTTGACCACTATGCCATCATCAAGTTCCCCTTGACCACAGAGTCTGCCATGAAGAAGATAGAAGACAACAACACACTTGTGTTCATTGTGGATGTCAAAGCCAATAAGCACCAGATCAAACAGGCTGTGAAGAAGCTCTATGACATTGATGTGGCCAAGGTCAACACCCTGATCAGGCCTGATGGAGAGAAGAAGGCATATGTTCGACTGGCTCCTGATTATGATGCTTTGGACGTTGCCAACAAAATTGGTATCATCTAAACCGAGTCCAGCTGGCTAATTCTAAATATATATATATCTTCTCACCTTAACAAAAAAA